>CP045902.1:18146349-18187602 GCA_013387185.1 Caligus rogercresseyi
ATTTATCAATGAATGGCATATTTTATTAATGTTTTTAAGCTAAAATGAGAATATACTCATATAGTTTTAGTAAATTTATCCATTACTGTGATAGATGATGAATAAGATGCCAATACATTGTCATCTTCTTTCAGAGCAATGTCTGAACACCCTTCCGTCTCCCTATTTCGGGAGTACCTCCGCATCAAGTCCGTTCAGCCAGAGCCGGATTATGAGGGATGCATGAGGTTTTTAAAGGCCGTTGCAGAGGGAATGGGCCTTCCCGTTCAGGTATTGAGCCTGTGCCAGGGAAACCCATTTGCATCATGACTTGGGAAGGGAGCAAGCCCGAGCTTCCCAGCCTCTTCTCAACTCCCACACGGACGTTGTCCCCGTCTTTGAGGAGTCTTGGTCCTGTGATCCCTTCGAGGCCTTCAAAGATGAAAAGGGGGATATTTATGCCAGGGGGACTCAGGACATGAAGTGTGTGGCCATTCAACACTTGGAGGCCATTCGCCGTCTCAAAGAAGAAGGGAAACGATATGAGCGGACTATTCATCTAAGGTAATTTGCAGGAAACGACCGAGACTTAATTTTTCAAGCTTCAGTTTTTTCAGTTTGGGCCGGGACTTTAATATATTCATTCCTTCGTCATTCTGAGAGTGACGACGTTTTTTTAGAAATAATTCTTTCTATCAAAAGGTTGCAACACAACTTTTTAATTTTTCAATATTTAAAAAAAATTCTAAAAATTTATTTTCTAAAGCGTAGTCACTTTTCAAAATTACGAACGAACGAATATATTAAAGTACTGGCCCGGTGATTTTTAAATACCGGGCCGGGTAACCGGTTGTTTCCTGTATTTCTTGATACTCTTTATTGACTTATTATTTCATGTTTATTATGATTAGGTGTTTATATGTACAATAATTTTATTAAATTTGGGGAAAATAATAAAACAACACCGATAGAAATAAGAACTTATGATAACATGAATATCAGTCCCTCATTTGTGTGGACTAGCGATAAGCAATCACTTTATATGTAAAATAAGACCTTGTTCATTGCACGCTTTTATAACTTATTATGTGTCTCAAATATATTAATTTTATCACAGGTAGATCTGTATTTCTTCCGTTGATGATGCAAAATTACTTTGTGATTCTGGTGTCTTCATATCTCTTAGGAATGGAAGTTCTTTCGTCTTAGAGGGAAAAATATCACTGGGTAATTTCATGTCAACTTGATACATGACCATCGCCGATTTTGAAAATTTTGGTACACTATTTAGACACTACATTTTCATTATGGAAAATTTTAGGTAGCTTACTCAGGGGTCATTTTAGGGACACACTCAATGTTCTTAAAAAAACGCCGAAAAAACTGTGCATATATAATGCTTTCAAAAGCGATAACTCCATTCATAGTGGTCAGTTTTTATTTTTCTGTATATTAAATATTAAATACACACATGCCGCCTTAGTTTGAGTGTAATTATGGAACTATAAAAAATGCGCTTCGGTGTGTATTTCAATAAAAATATTTGAAAGGTAGCCCAATTTATGGTTTCCACAAATATATAAGATTTAGAGTATATGCATTCAGGGGGTTGCTGGATTAAATTTCCGTTTCCATGACCCTAAGAGGTAGCTCATAGCATATACTCTTGGGGTAAGAATAGAAATTAAAGATTTAGAGTGAGATTTCAATGAAATCATTGCCAAACAGGCCTCAAACAGAATCATTTTAGTACTTTGTAAATTATTTCACCCCACTGTTAAACCCAAAATTGTTTTACCGATATATATACATCCTTGATTCAAAGAATTTATTACACCTCTCTAAATTCCCTTTCAGCTTCGTTCCTGATGAGGAAATAGGGGGTCATGATGGGATGGTCAAGCTTCTGAGCCGCAAGGAGTTTCATGATCTGCGTGTGGGCTTCTCTCTGGACGAAGGGATTGCCTCTGGAGAGGACTCTGATGTCATTCCCGTCTACTACGGAGAAAGGAACGCTTGGTGGGTCAAGTTCATCTGCCGGGGAAATGCAGGCCATGGATCCACGTTCGTGAGCAACACAGCCGCTCAAAAGGCCCAATTCCTCATCAACAACTCCTGGGCTTCCGGGAGGAACAGAGGCTAAAGCTCATCTCGGATCCCTCAGCGACTCTCGGGGACGTGACCTCAGTGAACTTAACCTCCATGTCTGGAGGCGTTCAGGCCAATGTGGTCCCTCAAGAGTTCACTATCGGCTTTGACATTCGAGTGACCCCGGCCACGGATCTAGAGGCCTTTAATGCCATGGTCCACGGCTGGTGCAAAGAGGCCTGTGAGTCCGCCGGCGGGGATGGGAGTCAAATTTCCACTAAGTACGAGGCCAAGTTTGAGGGAAGAAGGTGACTTCTGTGGCGGAGACTGATCCTTGGTTTCTGGCCTTCAAGAGAGGAGCTGATAAATCGGGGATCAAGTATGATACGCGGATATTTCCTGGAGGAACGGACTCGCGGTACCTGAGAGAGATTGGTATCCCCGCCTTTGGGTTCTCGCCCATGCCCAACACCCCCATGCTCCTTCATGATCACAACGAGCGACTCAATGAGAAGATCTTCCTCAAGGGGATTGACATTTTTGTCAACATAATTGATGCCATGGCCTCTGTGCAGGCCGCATAAATTGTAAAATGGTGCTTTTCAGATAAATATATATTGGATTAATTGTCCTTGAACGTGCATTTTGGGGTATTACGACGGGTTTTAGCCAGCTCTTCAGCAAGTCTGTTGGGTGTTTGTAATCGTATAATTTATTCCTTTAGATAGTTTAGTTAACATTAATATCCTTAGATAACTTTATAACCATTTAAATCGCTTAAAATCACTTAAAATCATTTATATCACATAAAATCATTTACATCACTTTAAAATCATTTAAATAACTTGTTTGAGTTATTGGTATTAATTGTTCAATTAATTTTCTAAATAGTTATTTCTTTTTTTAAATTATTTATATACTTTCTTTAAAATAATTATTAAGTTCACTTTTTTACATGGTAAAGATAGTTTTTTTATTTCAAAACTAGCTTTTTTGATTTTTAAAACTTATTTAAGTCACGTTTTAGAATCGTAGAGATTACTTTTAATAAATCATTGACTAACTTTGAATTTTTGGACTTTTTAAAATTAATTAACATGTTTTATTTTTTTAAATATATATTGGTTAAGATCCATTATGAAAATAGTATGTTACTGTACGAATTGTGTAAAGACTTTTGAAATATTAATTTTTTTTCTAAAAACCTTCAAGTAGAATTTTAGATTCTTTCTAACTTAAAATCGTAGCGATGAAGGTTGGCACCGACTTCCATATGAGATAAAATATTGGTTAGTATATCATGAGTATCGTTGTATTAGGTTTTAAATTTTTAAATATGATACTCATATTAAAATCTCCCCTCAAAAAATTATCCTCAATATCATTTAAAGTAATATCGTGAGTCCATTTTATGATAATATTCTTACCATTTATTCAAGTTAAAGTAGTTTAAATGATCAAAACAGCAGGATTATCAAATCAAGGAGAAAAATACTGTTGATTGTGTAATTGTAACTATACCACTGATTATATCATACTTCGATCTGAGCAACGATCTTTATATATTCCCTTAATCGTTACGTTAAACATTGAGGGACAAACAGCATCATTGAATTTTTGGCTCATCATTGAAATTAGCTTTAATAATAGTACAGATAAGTACCCTCATTATATCCACCCCCCTCACATTTATATAGACCTTTATACCCAATTTATATCCTTCTCTTCACAAATTTATATCATGAAGGAACTGCATCATTTTTATATCAGCAGCTGACAAACTCTCATCAAAACACGACTCTGAATTTGGGGAGATCTTGGGATCAGAATGAGCAGAAAGTGCTTTTGGGGTGATTCTTCATGGACTGAGAGGGTTTATCCTTGCTATTCTATGTTGTGGGTGGACCCTCATGGTCCCCATATTATACAGGCTACCACTTGGGCCAGAATTGATCTACGTGGTTTACCTCCGTTTTTTGTTTCTTGGTCAAAAACCTAGCCAGGTTGGCCAACGGTTGCTCTCATTGAGTGAAAGACTCACATACACAATAAGAAAGAGGAAGAAAGAGAAGGCGGCTGGTCGTGGAAGGGGGGAAGGAAGGCAGGCTGGCAGCAAGAGGCAGGTTAGACTGGCAGCGTCAAAAAAGGTCAAAGACAGAATAATAAAAAAAGAAACGCAGAATGAGAGAGAGAGAGAGAGAGAGAAAGAAGAAAGAAGAAGAAAGAAAGAAAGAGAGAGAGAGAGAGAGAGAGAGAGAGAGAGATCGAAGTAGTTAAATACATAAGGATAAATAATAGAAGCGAAGTCTAGCAACTCGTCCTGAGGGTTGGAGCGTGGAATCAACGGATCTTATAGCCCTCCCTCCGATATTTAGTGCATCGACGAGGCCTTCCTCTCTTGGTATTCGAGAGCGCCATCCTTCCACGCCGTCATACGGGTGAGTTCCGGGTCTTCTAGCGAGTGGAGAAGTGGTGTTGAGCTGTGTTATTGTTTGTTTATGTTCTTTGTTTAGTCAGGCGGTCTCTGTCCAGGATGAGTACCTCCTCCACGTCCACCCCGGCGAACTACCTGGGCCACAGTCCCTCGCATCCTTCTCTGGGTAAGACGAGTGCTGAGTGCTCAGAGTCTCTTGACTCCGTCTGCTTCTGCTTCACTCCTCTTTATTGATTTCGTTCTTTCTTTCTTTCATTTCAGGCATGGGTAGTTTAGGCCCACCTTCCCGCGCCCCTCTCTCCCGCCCACCCGCCGCCGTGGGCGGGAGCGGCAGCGTGAGCAGCTCTGCCTTCAACTCCGCCGTGGGCGGGGATCGACTCTTTTCCTCCTCCTCCGGGCGATCCTCTTCATCGGGGAACTCCACGTCCTCTGGGGCTCTGCCCAACGCCCTGCCCATGAGCAACAATAGTCTACCCCTTCCTCAAACTCCGTGCTCTCCGTGAGAAACCCTCTCTTCAACCGGGACAGGGGGAAAATGGAGTTCAGCCTGAGTCCAAACACCTTCGACCCCTCGGAATTCCCCTCACTCGGAAACAGGGACAACTCCGCACCCAATCCATCGCTCTCTGCGAGGCCGAACTATGGTGAGAAGCATGTCCCCTCAGATACTATGGAGATAGGAACACGCATTGACAGAGCAAGGCGCATACATCATGCGGACCGCATACTAAAACAACTCAATATCGAGGCTAAAAAACCTATTTCATAAGTTGAAATCAGCATGTAGGCATAAATGTGGATGGAGGTGAAAGCAAATTGTTCATCCATTCCCTGCTATAACGTTCATTTGCTACTAGGAATGAACATTGTTTCAAGATTTGACACAGTAACACTCTCATACTTCCATGATGTATGAAAATGATTCAAATAGTTATGAAATAGACGAAGGCCTCTTTTAATCCATTGGGTCTTTCCTCTGATTATAGTGTCATGCAGTAAAAATGAATGATACACGATGTCTCTAATATAAGAGCCCTAATGTCAGTATGCCAACTGAAATGCAAAGCTCAAGGTTATTGCCTATAACGAGTCATATATATTTTCTTACTATCACACCACAAAGGAAATGGCTTCCAAAATATTTTTCTTTGTTTTAAGCAATTAATGGTCAAGACGTCGAGTCGAATTCACCAATAGTACATATTTTCAATGCGTAACATCCTGCTGGTACAAGTAGCACGTGTCTTGATAAAATATTCGTTGTTCACTTTCATGAGATATTCTATTGGAGTCCCTGCTGTGTCAAAACACTAGAAAACAAAATACAAATGTAATTGATTATGCGCTGCTTTATTTATCTTAAAAATAGTGTGTGTTAAAATGACCATGCATGTTTCCTTGATATATTCTTGTATAAGAAGGCGAAATATTTAGACTTCGTTGATTCAATTAATTATTTGAAGGATACGCATTTTGTTGTTCTGAGAATGACGTGTTCATTTCATTCAGTCAAGTAATGAGCTCACTTGAGATATTTGTATTATGATATCCTTAGTAGGACGTGTTCATTATTTGAGTCGAACAATGTGTTCACTCGAGAAATTTCTTTAAGCACTTAAGTAATCTGTAATCAATTAGTTGATGTTGATACGCCCGTGACAGCTCGAAGCCCATGTCAGTGAGGCTTTTTAAAACCATTGGAACGATAATTTCCATATTAATACCTTCTTTCAAATACCAGGACTCTAACGTTTACTCTCATATATACCAATAAATATATGCCCAATAAACAACGAAGACTTGGTTAGATGCCTCATATTCTTGGCTTTAATCATACATTCATAGCATGTCAAGCAATGCAAATTAAACACAGTGAATAAATGATGAGCCAATAATAAACAAAAGGTGTATCAGTTGCGTAAGCATAGTTAATGCGTCGAAATACACATATATTGGAATGCGATTGCCCTTTTTCGTTGTAGAGAACCTACCATATAAACTACACATTAAAAAATTATATGAATGATGGAACGATGAAGTCATATGTTATCAACGGTCTTTATTGCAATCTTTGATTGATTGGATCAAAGATTGTCTACAGAATTAAAAGGTGTTCATGGAAGTTCATTTCTCGAAGTATACCAAATTAGTTATATTTTAATCCTTTTATAAAATCAATGCATTTTTTATAAAGTTGGTCAAACTGATTTTATTAGAGATTGTTCATAGTTTTCATGAAGGAAGTATGATAGCTCAGTTGAAGCGTGCTCCACTCTCAATATTGAGAGGTCAACAACTCTCGGGAGGGAAAGGTCATACTTGATTAACGAAGTTTTATTGAATCAAATAGACAAAAAGTGGCTCTTAAAATATTGGTCAAAAAGGCCGAAAATTCAATATACATGTTTGTTTCTTCCAGTTGATAATATTTATCTACATTGATGTAATTTTTATGACAGATTCAATTGTGCCCATTATCGTTCATGACTCTTAATTACAAGTTTATATTATCATAAATATATGTATTTATGTGTAATCCGGTAGCCAGATATTCTCTCGACTCTGGTTACATCAAGATATTGATTGATGTTCATGTCTGTGAAACATAACACAGATCTTTAAATCCATTTAGACAATGTACCATCAAATATTTTTAACGGAATACATTTTTGTTGGTGTAAAGAAGAAATGAGACAAAATGGCGTTGTTTCCATATCAGCCACTGAGTTTCTGAAGGAGACGATAAAAAATTATAATTTATACAATGTCGATGAAATGCAATAACTATTTAGATACTTCCATGGATGAGGCCGACAATAAGTATTTATTGTTTGTTTTTGATCAATTACAAGATATTGAAGGGGATAATTGTATTGTATATGTTAATACCATCAATGAAATTAATACTAACTATTTGGAAATATTTCTATGATTTGTAACAATTTTAGAAAGCCGAATTAAAATATTCTTTTGATTGATCCCTATCAATTACAGGGTGTATAATTTGGTACACATGTGCTTTAAATGTAATGAATTAAATTTTATAGGACCCATTGTGCTTTAAAGTGATATTTGATTCTAGAATATGATGTCCAATTTTGGCATTTTTTGCTGTCCGTTGCCATGTATGTCAATTTTGTTCCATTATTTTCTATTTGTTGCATTTTTTTCCTTCATCATTTTCTCCCTTTACCCTAATATCGTATTTTGTGAGTCCCCTTTCCATAAGGCACCCATCTCGTACTCGTAATTTTTCCCTTTCAGTTGGCATGGTCAAGCAGCCTGCAATGGAAGCAAGTGAGTTTACCATGTCGAACGAGGACTTCCCTGCTCTCCCCGGGTACAAGCCCCCTTCCTCCGCTCACCTCATGGGCCACCACCACTCCTCGGGAGGACCCCCAGTGAGCTCCTCGTCCCTGAGCGTACAACAGGCGTCCGCGAACAAATTGAGCAATGCTAGTCAGGGACTCTTTTCGTCTGATTCCGCCATGGGACCCTCTTCCTCCTCATCCAACTCGGATCACTCCTCATCTACTCATCAACAACAACTACAACAAATCCAACCACGAGGAATCATCACCACACCTGACGGTAAGATAAATAATCCATCATCCAACACTCCATAATATCCCCCCCCCCTATTCTTCTCTCTCTCTCTCTCAGGCATGGTACGAAACATACCCTCTTCCATGGTCACGGATCAATTCGGATGATCGGCCTCCTTACATTCATTCGAGCAGCGGAGACGGACCCCAATCTAGTGTCACTGGCACTTGGAGCGGAACTGACTACCCTGGGTTTGAATCTCAACTCTGACGTTAACCTCTATCCTACGTTCGCGGGACCCTGGGCGGAAACGCCTTGCCGACCTCAGGACATCGACTACCATGTTCCACAAGAATACCTTACTAACACTGCTATTAGGTACACCACACCACCCTTCTCTTCACACTGAGTTATTTTTAAAAATTGGGATATTTCCATATCAACACTCTACCTTTTAACCTCACTGTTGATAAGTATCTTCAGATGCGCCGTGAGAACTATCAATTTGTGTGTCACTCAGGTCTAGCGACTAGAAATTTAATAATGTAATAGCTTACCACTAAGGATACAATGCGTCCAATAAACTAGTTTGCGTTTAAAAATGCTGTGTTTCTTAAAATATACCTTTCAACCAAAAAAATATTAAGTAATGAAAGTGAGATTTTGACTTTATATTTGACGTACATTCATGGATATTCATGTTGTTTGGCGGCTTAGTTTTTTTGGTAACGAAAATGCATTGAAGAATTGTATCAAACTATTGAATCTTAACCAAACTTACTTTTATCGATACATAGGTATTCTCATTAGTACAAAGAAAAGGATGTTGGAGAAGCGCAGAATTGGAATTTCTATTAGGACATCCTATCTTGTTCTTCCTGAGATTGTTTAGCATATTGATCTTAATCTCACATTTAGTTTTAGATCCCTACTCAACAAAACAAGGAAGTGAAATTATAACGTATTTTTTATTACATTTATTCGTAGCCTTAAACGCTCCTGGAATAACGGAATCTTATTTATATTCGAAAAGCTGTTAAATAAATAGCTTCTATCGAATACTTAAAATTATATTTAGTAATTAACAATAGTAAGGTCAATACTCAAGAGATGTCTTATGGAATATCATATTTCTGTAGTGTAGATCTCTGAGTATGATATGTATCTTCATTTTATTAATCTCCATAGGTGACTTTAGATTTAATGCTGTATTAAAAGAATTCTAAATATCAATGGTCAAGGTCCGTGATATGAGACACTTAGTTATCTAGAAGATAAAATTATTGACTCTGAATTGAATTTCTCACAGCCACGATTAAAATGTCATACATCATAATGTCAGGTGATTTTAGTCCCCCATATCGTTGCACCAATCACGTTCTAAAACAGAATCTAATTATGTTTTCCCTTAAATTAATATAATAGATAAGCTCAGTATAAGTGAGTTCTATTCAATCTGTTGAAATTCCCTTCCTGTGAGGCTTTTTGGATTGAAAAAACTTATGATATAAAAATCATAAGTTCAATAAGCTGCTTGGAACATCATAAATCTGATTTTTTGCCTATTTGATTCGATAGAATTGCAACCGATTGTATATAAAACACATAACAATAAAAATATGATTTATATATTTATTTTGTGTAGTTCCATTGAACCTCTTATGCAAAAAAAGCCACACAATAAAATATGCAATTAACACATAAGATTGCTTTATTTCCATATTAAGGAAGTTTCATTTTTAAAGAATGTTATGTTTATACAATATTACAATGAGGTATTTCACTATTTTAATAACAAAAGAATGTAGGCCTATAGAATAGAAGGTATGTTTATTTCATGTTTCCAGGGATAGTTGACACGTCATAAATCTTATAATTTTTGACGCCATCAAAACATATTGTAATCCCATTTTTTCGCTTGCCGGTGGTTTTGAATGCCGTTACAAAAGCAAACGAAAAGTCAGCTTCCTTCCAAATATGGACGTACTTTGTTTTTCAATATATCTTGAATAAAACTCCCTTCCAGCACAAGATCCATTTTTTCCATTATTTATTTAAATGATTTTTTTTGTTACAGAGACAAATTGGCTCCTGTGAAGCTAAACCGATATAAGGATGATGTCCTCTTTTATATGTTTTATACGAACGTTGGTGATATTCTGCAGTTGGCCGCAGCAGCTGAGTTGTAAGTTTCTTGTCTGAAAATGAACTTGGCCACTATTTTTTGTTTACTTCTACTTTCCTATTGCAGATACAAAAGGGACTGGAGGTTTCATAAGGATGACCGGGTATGGATAACCCGGGCACCCGGAATGGCACCCTCGGAAAAAACTGCGTCCTATGAACGCGGAACATATTATTTCTTCGATGTCGGAAACTGGAGGTGAGAGCTTATAACTGTCTTGAAAGGAAATGTATTTATGTATTACACCGGGATCTGAATGATTCAAAAAGTCCTTAATTTCCATCATTAAATTGGCAATCTCTGTTAATGAATGAATAAATGAACATATGACTTAATACATACAAATGAAAAATGTTTTTATAGTATATATTGCTTAGTATGTGAAGAGCCTTATCCTTTGAGATCTAAGATCCTTAAATAACCTCATTAACAATTGCTGCAAAAATAAACCCATCAACGGTTGTTTGATTAATTGTCTAAATTTACGACATAAATAATTTTGATAACTTAATTTTTCACTTTTGAGGGGATATTTTCTAAAAATGATAAAAGATATTAAATTAAACTATTATTTAATGTAAAAATCACTTTAAATTGATTTCCACTAAGTTATAAATAGTGATGTTAATTGTTGAAAGATCATTAACTCTTCAGTGTTCAGATTGTCACAGTTTATCATGAGCAATTGTTTAAAATAAAATTAGGCAACTAAACAATATTAATGTTTGATTGTATGTGTGTGTGTGTATATTTACCGTAACATCAAAGATGCAGAAAGTTATTGGTATTGATTCTCAATGTTTATTTTGTTAGATTCAACTATATAATCAAATATTCAACACACAGACTAAATAATTCTTCGTCCTTGGCCTAAATAACCACTGGATACAATGATTGCCAACTAATATATATATATAGATAGATATATACGATGAGCGAGCTTAAAAACCTTGGGCTTAAAATTTTATTTGTAAGGTGGATATTAATATTCCATACTGTTCTCATTAAGTCCGATGATTGATATTGTATGAGCTCTATTTCCCATATTCAGCAACAATAACTCCAGGAAATGTCATTCAAAGTATTTAAGTAACAGATATATGAATTCCAAAATGAAAGTAAAAGTTAAACATGATAAACTCTCTTTCCTTCTCCGTAACTCTTGGTATAAAAAGATATCAGTTTCATATCTAGTTTTCCGCAAGGCTCCGGATATATTTATATAATAATAATAATAGTAATTTTACTTTAAAAACAGGCTTTTAAATAATTGCTACTCCGTACTTCATAACCATTAAGATTATAATTAAAAACCCTCTTTTATCGATTATTGTCTATTTTTGGCTAAAAACTACCAACATTGAGTAATTATAAGAACGACTTGAAGCTCTTGAGAAAAATGATTATTTTTAAATGAATGGAATTAGTAGTTATTTGGTACTTAATTTTGATAATCAATATCATACATAAGTTAGACGTAATATGATTATCGAGAGGATATATATATATATATATATTAGGGGTGCACCGAAAATTCGGCCACCGCAAAAATTCGGCCGAAAACGCAAAAAAGACACATTCGGCTTTCGGCCGAAAGCCAATTGAGTGGCCGGATCGGAGGCCGAAAAATAAATAATAATAATAAAAAAGATGGGGAGATGAAACGGGTAGAAAGGGTGATGTTTTTATGCTTTTTGTTAAAAATGAAAAGTATGAAATGAATGGGAAAAAAAAAACAGAATGTATGAAGGGTATAAATGAAACTCGTATCAGTTATCCAACATTTTTGAAGCTTTCAAATAAACATTTTTTCTTTGAAAAACTTGTCTAAACATTTATTGTAATCAGTAGACTTAAGCGATATTTAAAAATAGTGTTTTTGATGAGAAATCAAGAAAGAATGTTATAATGTTGCAAGGGCTAGTAGGTTACTGCTGTCTCAGTATGGGAGAAAGACACCTGCTGGTCGCTTTTTGTAATGACAGCGTGTCATCAGATCTGCACCTATAATGTTTCTGATCGGTTGTTTATTGTTTTAAATGCCTAGTGTTTCCGTGACTTTAAATTGAACTGTTATTTTCGGTTTCGGCATTCGGCCAAAGCAATTAATTATTTTTCGGTTTCGGCCACAAATTTCCATTTCGGTGCACCCCTAATATATATATTAGGGTTGTTCTTATTTTTCAAATGTTTGAAATGTTAGCAACATTGTTATTTTTGTTACTTGGTGATAAAGAAGACGACATACAAAGTTTGAACAAAATCGGTCAACATTACGAGGTCGCGCAACGAGGTCAAAGTTTTAAAAATTTAGTAAAATATAGTTTTCCGCAAATTTCTTCAAATGGTGGACGTTACAGACTTCAATAATAATTATTATTTAAAGGAAATCTAATTTACTACCAGACGTATGTTTGAGTTTTTTAATAAAACAAAGTTTTTAGATGATAAATCCAAAATTGGTTGCATTCTATCAATTCAGAATTCAGTACAATCTGAGTTTCCATCATATGATTCAGAGCCTGTATTGGTCTATAAGAAATCGATTATTAAAAAAATAAATAATAATGTGTTTCTTAGATTTGCGTCAAGGTATCCTCTCAAAATTTTACTTTGTCTCTGACGCATTTATAATCCAGGTCATTTGCGGATTTTTACATATAACTTTTAATAATTAAAATATAATTTTTACTAATCATTTCTTATTACAGACAGTGATTTTGATACAAAATATGAAATCAAGCTAACAATACACCCATTTTTCTTGTTTTACTGAAAATTTGTGTTATTAAAAAACATCAAAATACGTTGGTAGAAATAAATTTCCTTAATAATACTATCCCCCAAATCTGTATCATTTTGAAGAGAATTTGCAATTACTATATTGGTAACTGCATTTTTAAAGTTTGACCTGGTTGCGCGAAGAGTATGTGTGATTTTGTTCAAACTTTTCCCTGTCTTTTTTTTATCACCAAAAAACAGAAAATCCACAATTGCTAACATTTCGAACATTTGAAAAATAAGAACAACCCTAATTATATATATATATATATATATATATATATATATATATATATATATATATATATATATATCTATATATATATATATATATATCATTATATATATATATACATCATTAGTACTCTATTACATATATAAAAAACAGTAGGCATCAGTTATATTTCGCTGATATCTAAAGTTAGTTGATATCAGTTTTAAGATATTATTTCATGAACAAGTCCATCATTTTTTAAATAAATAGTATTGCTAATACTATGTTGTTTACTTAATGATTCCAATGATAATTATAGTTATAGTGACTGCATTTTTGATTTATTTCCTCCTTAACTGTTCGATATTATTTATCAAATATCACAAGTCAAATTTGATTTTTTCCTCAAATTCATGAGATATATAACCCATACGTGATGCAATAACAGCATTGCTAATCATCTGTCAAAATTTAGATCGATATGACTTTTTAAATGACTTTATTAAATCCCCTTAGCAACGAAATCAGTCAAAATGAGGTCAGGAGGGGTCCCTAACCTAGGGTTTATTCTCTCGAATTTTGGTGGAATATCCCTAAACTATAGATGTTAAATATCTTATAGAAATGATATTGTGCTTTCCACTCACCGACCTAACTAATAACTGGATGTACAATGGACTGAATAAAAGAAGGGAATAATTTTCGAGTCAGCAACTGATGGGAGCCATCTTAGATACCTTTTTTTTTTGCCGAAATATATATAATATTAAAGTTGAGGAAAAAAAGAAGGGAAATGATGAGTTATTAATATCCCTTGAGCAGTCAAATATTAACACCAATCTTAAGGTATTGGGGTAAATTGATAAATATACCCAGAGATGCCATTTTAAGGGACTATTTTTATTCAAACATATTATAAGGTGACGATATCACTGGACATGTATTACATGATTCATTTTTCTTTTCTCAAGACAATTAAATTGTTCCACAAATTGAAGCAGACATCTTAGTTACTAAAGAGCTCTTTAAATGGACTGTTGATTTCTTCTCTGTTGAGTGTAGTCATAATCATCTTTGGGGTAGCAACTGTATTGACACCAGAGGAGAAATACTTGAGAATATAATTGATGAACATAATCTTATAGTATTGAATAAAGGGAACGAGCCTACCTTTGTCACACAACGTGCAAGTTCAGTCATTGGCATTACATAATGAACCAACATGCTTTTAAAAAGTTTGAGATCAAAGGATGGCACGTAGATCTACGACCATCCATGTTTGATCATCGATACATAATTTTTAACTTTAGAAAATACAAACCAATCGCCAAAAAGTCAAGAAACTTAAAAAGAGTTAATTGGAATAACTTTATACGTCACTTAGAAAATGCGTCCCTACCCGAAATATTTCCGGATTCCAACGTGATAGATCAATGTGCAGAATCATTATATTATAATAAAGGCACTTGATAATACTTGTCCTTTAAGAAGGACAATACAAACAAAATCAGTACCTTGGTGGACAAAGCATCTAGCCAGTCTAAACTCAACAAGCTCGAACCTAAGCGTAACTATAGTGTACATAGGGAAGAGTACCTAAAAACAAAAAATGAATATCGCACAACACTCAGAAAAGAGAAGAAAGACCATGGAGAAATTTCTGCAGCAAAGCTGAGAGTGCTAAAAATATTGCAAAGTTGGTCAAAGTTCAAAAACCCACTGAAGACTCAATTGGTCTCCTAAAAACAGTTGATAGTTATGCACAATCACCAGCTCAATCTCAAGGATATTAATGGAAACTCATTTTCCTGACTGCAGAGTCAATAGTACTAATAATAATTATTGGAAGTAAATAACTTTGACATTGATTTTGTAGACAGTAACAAGGTCAGAGAGTCTTTCAACTCATTTGAACCATATAAAAGCTCAGGACCTGACGAGCTTAAGCCAATTGTACTACAACAACTCGGAGACCACCTAATCAATTACATCTCGGAACTTTACAAAATCATTCTAAGCACTGGTTATACACCCAAAATTTGGCAAGAAATGAAAGTTATATTCCTGCCAAAACTGGGCAAATATGACTATAGCTCAGCAAAGTCATTTAGACATATCACACTCTCGAGCTACATCCTTAAAGGACTCGAAATAATTGTACAATGGAAAGTTGAAGAAGTTATCCCTAGACTTCATTCGCAACATGCTTACACAAAGGGCCTATCGACAGAAACAGCTTTGTCACAAGCAGTTGACTTAATCGAAAAATCAATATATCAAAAACAGTGCACACTTGCAGTCAGTTTTGATTGCACTGGTGCCTTTGATTACATACAATTTCACTCAGCAAATACAGCAATGACAAAACTTGGAATACCACAATGTATCGCATCTTGGTACATGGAACTTCTAAATACAAGAACAGTAACCGCTGAATTAAAAGGTGAAAAGGTCAGTGTTCAACCAACGCGTGGCAGTCCTCAAGGGGGAGTTTTGTCTCCAGTGGTGTGGAACATGATCATGGATACCCTTTTGACTGAGTTCAAAGAGGATGCGGTTCAAGTTATAGGTTATGCAGATGATATCCTTTTACTAATTAGGGGTAAGCATCCAAGTACTCTTGTCAATAGAATGCAAGATGCAATCAATATAGTTTTAAAATGGGGAGCAACAAACGGCCTGACCTTTAATCCATCAAAGTCAAGAGCTATTGTCTTCTCAAAAGCATATAAATTAAGATCTAAATACTTTCCGCAGTTATATATGGCTGGAATGGGTATGGAGTATGAAGCCCAAATGAAGTATCTGGGTGTTATTTTTGATCAAAGACTAACTTGGACCGAACACCTCAAAGCAAAAGCTGCAAAGTGTTCCTGCATATGGAATATGGCAAAGGCAGTAATAGGACAAAAATGGGGTCTAACCTCTGATAAAATCTTGTGGCTCTATGAAGCTATGATACGACCTATCATCACATATGGGTGTCTTATATGGGGCACTCCATTACTGCGAAGAAAGATGGAATCGGGAAATTAAATTAAGAGAAAAGTACTTCTGGGTATGACTCAAACTCTTCGCTCAACACCGACATCAGGATTAGAGGCAGTGCTAGGGATAACTCCTCTCGACCTCTATATAAAAGAACATGCAACAAAGTCAAGATGGAGAACAAAATTTACTCTCCGTGATACATGGGATGGAGTGGGCAATCTTCCAAGGCGACGAGGGCATCGTTTTCTTAGTGATAAGATACTGGAAAAACTAAAACTGAATCAAGTCAATGACTATATCACTGGTTGTCGTATATGAGTTGACAACTGCCACGTTGAACACCCAGATACAATTATATACACCGATGTATCTAAAGATGAGCAGGGATGCACAGGAGCGGGATTGACTATCACTCGTGGTGATGTGTATTCATCAATCCTCTGTATCATTGAATAGCGAAGCATCAGTCTTCCAAGCGGAGGTCACTGCAATCACTAGTCGGTGATAGCTCTTCTGAACCAAGATAAACCATCAAAAAACGTGATAATTCGATCGGATTCTCAATCAGCAATTGCTGCTATTCTGAATCCTCTCACAAAGAGTGAAACTGTAAAAAAGTGTAAAGAAACATTAAACATTGGTAAATGTGATATAAATATAAACCTCGATTGGTGTAGAGGTCATTCAAACATTACAGGAAATGAATTTGCTGACTACCTAGCAAAAAAAGTATCGAAAGTGAGAGTCGTTTGAGTGTTGGAGAACCTCCTAGCTACATAAAGGAGGTGATACATGAATTCTTTTTTTATGAGTGTTGTAGTAGATACAAAGATGATCAACTAATGAAGCACACGCATCACATGTTAAAAAAACAACATCCAAGACTACTCAACTGTTGCGCCAAAACATGAGTCTTCTTGTTCAAGCTTATACGGGCCACGGACCATTTTTGGCTCATCTAAGTAAATGGAAAAATATTGACAGAATCTGCAATATCTGTATGGAAGAGCCCCAAAGCGCAGACCACTTAATTAACAGATGCCCATCACTCACTTATGAGAGACATCAATTCATGCAAGAAGAGGAGGAAGGCCAACGTATCCTTAAATTGATGAAATGCTCAAAAATAGAAATTTTATTTCTTTAAAATGTCAGAAAAAGTCGAACAGCGTTATTGCATAAAATTTTGTTTTAATCTTGGTGATTCGCAAGTGGAAACAATTCGCAAGATTAAAAAGTGTTTTGGAAATGAAGCGATGGGCACCACACAGATAAAGGAGTGGTACAACCGCTTCAAAGATGGCCGCTTGTCAGTTGAAAGTGAACCACGCTCAGGGAGGCCCTCAACATCGAAAAACGATGCCATCATTGATCAAGTAAGGAACCTGGTGATGCAGAACCGCCGAATCACGATCAGAGAACTTGTAGACGAGGTGAATATTAGTTTTGGTTCCATTCAATCAATTTTGCTGTTCGACTTTTTCTGACATTTTAAAGAAAATAAAATCCGACGACACTCACTTGCACCTGTTCAATCATGAATGGCCTGACGCCGACTGACTTGTATTGGAGCTGTAGAAAAAAATGAGCATGCGCAGTAGTCATGCTCCCAACCACACAGCAAGTCCCGCCCCCATAGCTGTGTTCGTTTGACCAATAAAACCAAAAGTCGGATACTTTTTGATCATACTTCGTATAAGGAGAAAATAAATAAGTTACCTATCTGATAAATGTTTGTATGTAATGTGATTGTTCTTTGGTCGTTGTATTAATTTAAAGATGCCTTCTAATATATTTATACGCAGCAACTTAGACTATTAATATTTATGAATTAAAATTAAAATAAGTCAAGCATTTGATAAATTGATGCTGATATGAGTTTTCGAGAACGCCCATGGAGGCATCACTATTTAAGGATAGCAATTTGAAAATATGAGAAGCAATGGATCATCGTTATGAGACCTATGAGACGTAGAGAACTAAAGAAAAAATAATTTACCAATGACAGTTAGCGAGAACGTCAACAAAGGCATCATCTTTACTAATACATAAGTTAATTTCTATAAAGGCTTATATATCTCATTAAAGACATTTGTTAACTAGGCATTTGCATATATGAAATTAAATTCACGTATTAACATCAACTATAAAATCCTTTATCTCCAATATATAAATTAAATAAAGGAACCCCTTATGCTAAGAGAAAGAATGAATGTTTATTTTGTTTTCTCGTCATATCTGCCGATAAATGGCCCCTTCTGAATACAGCACGTATTGTAAAATTGAGCTATCAAAAAATCATGTTTATTGACATCCCTACTCATACAATGTGTATTTATCCCTACCATATATTTCTAAATCTTATGGAGTCTTCCATTGTCAACTAGATAGCAAATGCTAAATAATATACAGTTGTATAGATGATAAGCACACTTCTGCATGTCCTTTTTTTTCCTTTTTCAGAAAAGTACCGAAGGACTTTCACTTGGACTACGATAAGCTAGAGGACCGGCCCTCTCTGCCCACAAACCTAGCAGCGGCCGCCGCGGGTGGTGGCTCCTCTGCCTCTTCGGGATCTCCTGCACCTCCCCCACTGGCCGCTGCCTCCTCCAACGGTCCCTCCAGCGTCGGCCCACCTGCCCCACCTGTGTCTGCTGCCCCATCCTCCGCGTCGGCACAGCAACATAGTCCCAGCCAGTCCAATGATCGGGCCTCTGCCCCGACCTAGCCCCAGGGGAAGAAGAATCGTTATTCATTCAGAACCTAATACTGAAGAAAGAGAGAAGAACGCATCAAAAACCAATCGAGAAGGGAAAGAAGAAAAAAGAGCCTCCTTCATGCATCTGATTTTCTTGTCCTCTTGTTGTCTTTTTAATGAGCTTCTTTCTATTTTAAATGTTCAATAATAACAACACACATCAATACCACACAAACATACATACATATTTATAACATATTTCAGCTGTTGTTGTTAAGTCTCTCCATCCTCATGTTCTAAAGCAGGCCGTGTCTTCAAGCAGTAGGAACATCATCATCATCATCTCATCCTTTCCATATGTATTAATATCTCTAATAATATTCCTTGTTATCCATTCCTATGTATTCCTCTCTTTGAATTTTATTAGCGACAATGCTGGTGACCAAAAAACAACAACTTTTCTTGAAATAATTATTTCTGAGTCGTCGTCTCTCCTCTTCTTCAAATAACCCAATGATATCTAATCGAAGATGAGCCAAAACAATTTCTTGAAGATTCATTCTTTGACTCCCTACTTCTACTTCTTTTCATCCAGCCTCTTATTCACATTGCAGGCTTTCCCTACCACAGACTCAAGAAATTATAACGTGAAAAAGGCATTTATACCTAGCCGTCTTCAAAGATTGTTATAAATGACGATTTTGAACCAGGAATAATACGTCCGAAATGCGAATTATTGTGAAAATGACTTTCACTTCCTCCTCAGAAGATATTTTTTCTCTCGAAAATGGACTGTATTCCTCTCCCTTCAGACTACTTATCCGAATAAATTATTTGGGAGAATTGGGGACGTAAAAACATATTGCAAAACCAGGTGGATAGTCCTATCGTTGTTTCAAGTATTCTTATTGAAGTGAATGGTTAAGCATAATGTGTTCATTGGGAAGTCATGGTAAAAATAATTTATTTTATTTGTTATCACGATATAACGGCCAAAATGAGATTTTAAAAAAATATACAAAATGGCCATAACAATTAAAAACTACGTTATAAAAAGTCAATTTGGTTTTTAAATTTAAAGTCTACTTAATAACCGACTGTATAGGTAATAGAAATGTTATAAAAAGTTATGTCCATCATTTTATACTTTAATATTACAAAGACAGAATATATCTATTAGCATAAAATTACAAATGGTTGTAATGTCTTAAAAGGAGTCCAAAAATGCTGATTAAACCTGGATATTAGGATTTTAGGGTTCGTTAGGTGCTTGCATTCTGGTATCATCATTTATGTACCCTGTAGGGAATAATTTCTGGTATCTTTTTTTAATGGGTCATTTATTTAAAAATCATACATAACATATATAATAAATAAAAAGAGCGAGAGGGGTTGTGATAATAAAATCATAAATAAATATGGTAGTTTAAAATTAACCCTCTGAAGCAAGACCCATCACATCATTAAAACATCATAATTTAAATTATATAAAGTGGAAGTGAGTAACACGAAATAGAGAAATAAATTTTGTAAATAGTATATTAGAACATCTTTTATTGCACGGCTCTCTCCATGATGTCATTTGAAGTCCTCTTATATCTTCTAACAATGAGTCTCAAATGAGAGTTAAACGAGAATAAAATGACAAGATCACTGAGGAAAAACTTTGACGATATCTGCGGCGAAGTCCCATAACGTCACTTGCTTAGAATGTGGATTCTTCAGGGCAAAGGCTCCATATCTTGCAGCCGAAAAAACAAATATATTTTTAAACGACTCATTACGAATGAATGTAATGGAGGTTAGACACTCTGCAATGTGAGCTTTAGAACTAGTAAGCGTAAAGCTCAGAGCCTTGGATTCAGGAGATGCAATTGTTGCCATTAGAGGATAACCAAATAGGATATAGGCCGATAAAAACTTCCTCATTTTCAGAGCTATATAAATGACTTATATTATGGGTGACGAAAGCACGAAGATACAACAGGGCAGGGCAATCAGCGAAAGCGTGAATGATCGAATTATAGATTTTTCCGCAGTCCTTACAAGGAAAGTTGAAAAAGATGCAACCGGTAGAGATTTCAAATTGTGCAGTAAATTTTCTGTTATCCTTCACGTTGGTTGATTCCATTTTTCCCATCTTTGCGGAAGATTTAGCTCTTGAATAAAAGCCTTGTAGATTTTATTTGCGTCTTCGTCGGGTCCGGGCCTTGTACTTAGTTTAATATGCCATGGAGTAGGGGATATATATGCCTAGCTGCTCTAAGAAGTGGGAAGTAAAACTTTCCAGCTCTAAGACCACAGTCTACATTTTTTTTGAAATCGTGGATGGTGAAAGTTTCTGTTCTAAAGGCTTCCAATTCCATGCTTTTTTGCATGTTGCCCAAAAAGGCCCTTTTCTCGGAGGTATGGTGAAGAGTGTCTACAGTAGAGGAAAAGTCGTAAGATGGCGTAAGACTCCATAATACATTTTGACATGAAGCCATACCAGATAATTTCTTATCACATTGGAGGCACATTGTACCCATCATTAAAATGGAGTAGATATGGCTATTATAAACTGTTGACCTCCACTCCTGCTCTGGAATGCGCGAAAGATTAATGAAAGTTTTCTTATATATTAAATATATATTATATTATAATATTTTTGGCAATAATTTGGAAAGTTGCACCAAGCCTCCTCCGAGTTGTTTTTTTGATCTCTTCAGGGATGGAAGATAACTTTTGTGGAAGAGTATCTGGAGCCAAGAGTCCCCTTCCTCTATCACCCAAAGGGCAATTTTGGGTAAAGCTTTCCTAAATAGAGAACTGAGGGAACTAATTTAACATTGTACAAATCAATTCTTATTTGAAGATTGTATTTTCTCCACTCCATTAGACTTGTTCTAATAAAGTTGGCCAAACTATTTTATTTGAATCCGAATCTCCACTGCAATTCCACTCAATACCGAGTATGTTTAGACTGTTCCTCATTGGGTAACCCCAGGCTTTTGAACGGAACGCAAAATTGAACGGCGTTCAGCTGAACGCACGTTCAATGAACGGAACGCTGAACGGAACGCAACTTTTTTTTGAACGCTGAACGTTGAACGCAAAAAAAAGAGTTTTGCGTTCAGCGTTCAATTTTTCCAAACATTTCTTGGACTTTTTTCGGAAAAACGTCATCACTACGCAGTACTTTTTTGGAAATTCTTTTCTAAAAAAAAAAGTCATCACTACGCAGTACTTTTTTCGGAAATTATTTTCAAAAAAAAAAAACGTCATCACTACGCAATACTTTTTTTTTTTGGAAATTCTTTTCTAAAAAAAAAAAACGTCATCACTACGCAGTACTTTTTTCGGAAATACTTTACTACGCAGTACTTTTTTTGGAAATTCTTTTCTAAAAAAAAAGTCATCATTACGCAATACTTTTTTTTGGAAATTCTTTTCTAAAAAAAAAAGTCATAACTACGTAGTACTTTTTTTCGGAAATTCTTTTCTAAAAAAAACAACGTCATCACTACGCAGTACTTTTTGGGAAATTATTTTTTAAATATTTGAACGCTGAACGCTAACGGAACGCTGAACGCAAAAACATTGAACGGAACGCTATTTTTTTTTGAACGCTGAACGCAGAAAAGCTGAACGCTCACAAGCCTGGGTAACCCATAATATGTGCATTGTCTTTCGGGCACCACTGTCCCAAGGGGAGGATAGTAGTTTTTTTGCAGTTGATTTTCAGTCCGGAGTGTTTCTTAAATCTTTAAAAAAGGAGATTAGAATGGCCACTCTATTACTCAGCTGAAGCTCCGAGTTTCCTGCTACATAAAGTGTGACATCATCTGCGTAAATATCAAGAAGATGCTTGAATTTCCCAAAATTAATTCCAAAGCCCGAATATTTGTATTTCAATCTTTGAGCAAATTCTTCAATTGCAGCCACGAACAGAAGTGGGGCTAAGGGACATCCCTGTCTACAGCCGCACTTAAAATGAATTGGCGGACTATCGAGACCCTCCAAAGTAATGGTTGAAGTTTCATTAAGTAAAAGAGCTCGGACTGGGTTGAAGAAACGGATCAGAAGTAATCGCTTTATTGCACGAAGAATACAACGATGATAAAGAGTATCAAAAGCCTTTCTAAAGTCAATGGCTATAATTGTGTCAAATCTTTTATTCGAGTCCACCAAATCTATTGCACACTGTATGTTCCGAGCTATATCGGAGATTTTGCGTTGCTTCAAAAACTTTTCTGATGACATCCAATTTTTTTATTAAGCAGAGGTAACATTTGCTTATCAATTACTCCAGTCAGAATCCTGTACGATTAATTTAAAACCGTGATAGGCCTCCAGCCTCCAATCTCAATTGCCTTCACTGTTTTGGGAATCAAAACAATACGACCCTTAGACACATTTTTTGACATTTCACCCATTTTCCATTTCTCTGCCCACTTTTAAAAGAAAAGGTATACACTCCTCTCCAAATATTTTAAAGAACTGACCATCAATCTCGGCAGGACCTATGGCTTTATTTCCTTTAAAATACCTAAAAATATACTCCTGTATATTATCCTTTGTAAAGAGTGCACAGTAGGTTCCCTTCTTTCTACCGGGAAGTCTGGGCCCTCTGACACTGACAAGGGACTGAAACGATTCATCAAAAGCTTGAAAGATATTTTTGTATTGGTTAAAATCTTGTTGTTTTATAAAATCTTTTTCAGTTTTGGAGTTTTGTCACCGCCCATCTTTATACATTTCAGTTTATACGTTTATGTCTTTTATGACATTTGTTTTTGGAATATATGTTCAATTTATGTTTAATAAATTGATCTTCAAATTTTATTCAGAATTTGCAAACAATCAAAATAGGTATATTTATGTTAGTATTGTTTTTTTTATTACTTATATGTACACATGTTTCCTGGGTGAGATATCAACAGTATTTTTTTAAATTTATTGAGAACAAAAGTTTATACTTCACTGTCTTGAGAAATATGTTGAAGATCGAAGTAAAAATTGAAGAGCGCTGATTGGAGCATTAGCTGCTGCCATAGAGGTTATCCTGTAACCATAGGCGTAGGGGAGGAGTTTGGTTTGGGGGGGCAGCATTCAATTTGCCCGAATTTTAACAAGAACTGTTAAATATGTGAAAAAGTTATTCGAATGAAGAAAGCTATGTAGATTTATATTTTTATTGTGATTACACATTATTCATAACCTTATTTTTATTTTAGAAGACACAAGAAAAAACGTGTTGTTTCTTCATTTTTGTCTTCCCAATTCATCTATTATTGTATCGATGTCCACTCTATTTACAAAACGCTTTTCGATGTTAAGAAGTCCTAGAGCCTTTCCTGGCTCATGGTGGACCTGAGGTAGGTCTTGAGTCTTCTCAAATAAGAAAAAGATCTCTGCTGAACATTATGTTACTGGTATTTTAGCTAAGGTCTTTGAAATCTCAGTGAAGTGGGGCAAAGTTTCAGAGAGGGAGTTTGATCAGAGGTATTTCACTATTTCGTTTGCTGACATCTCTTGAATCATTTTGGCACCTCCCATTTCCTTCCCATTCTTGTTGGATGCGCCGTCAAAGCATTGGTACACAATTTCTTCAACGCGTAACTCTAGGCAGTTGATAACTTCAATCACAATTTTGAACAGTGTCTCACCGGTTGTGGACTTAGCTTCATAAAATCCCACGAATGCTTCTGTAGGCTGCTCAATTTAAACAATGAGCAGTGCTCATTGTTTAAATAGTGCAAACACACTGCCACTTGTTCCCGGTTGCCAACGTCTGATATTTCATACACAATAAGACTGAACTTGCCTGCTTCCCTAACATTATTAGCTATTTCCTTTAGTACTAAATTAGATGCAATCATCAGTATTTCATTTTGGATTTTTGGTGAAAGCCACTGACGATGGGCCCCAAAATTAGAGTTTAGTCTAGTGACAAGCCAAGGAATGTCTCTGCATCGCAAATTCAAAAGCTCCATAAGGTTTTCACGGTTTATGTATGACTGCTGTCCAATCATTGATCTGTCTTCTTCATGGCCTCTCTGATGGATGTTTTGCTGTGCGGTGTACAAGATGGACTCTACAATAACTTTAAGGTAATTTCTGTTCTTTTGGACCATGTCTTTGTGGCTTGTATCAAGTTGGACCAAGACTGATGTCTGATCCTTTTTATTAACTTTTGAAATCATCCACTAAGACATTGCAAGTCGATGATTACCGCTCTTGTCATGCTTCACTAGTCGTTTCTTCCGATTGCTGTATGTGAAAGTGGAATCAGATAAAAACTTCTGACAGGGGAAACAAACTATAGATTTCGTGGGAATATAAAAGCTCGTTCATTGGTACTTCTTGAACAGGTCAGGATTAAAGTCTCTTGTCCCACTTCCCTGATCTAGCTGTTTCCTGTTGTATTCATCCAACAGAGGTTGATGTGGATGATCTCGCATGTCAGTTTTGGCACTGTGATGATAGCCTATGGGCCTATTTTCTGTTTTGTCCATTGTAGGCTGTATATCTTCTACCACTGCCTCTACAGCTAGCAAATTAAGAATCTTCATCTTTACCTGTTCAGTATGTTCATTGTTGTCAGTTGGTATGTCCTTTATACTGCTTGATTGTTCTGTATAGGAAGTGGCCTCCGTTGGCATCATTATCTCATTTTTTCCCACTGTTCATAATTCCGAAGGAAAGTTTTTTCTACTTTTGATCGACCAAAAGAATAAACTTTACTTGTTCATCATTTTCATGTACTCTTGAAACGTCTTCCCTCTTGTAGTCGCCATCAACTTATTTCCCACAGTTGTAACATCTCACTCTAATTCTGTATAGTCTCTTTCTTGACTTACTCATCACCAAAACCTTAAATTCATTGAATTTAATTTAGTGAAGTGAACATTAATTTAATCATAATTTTCAAATATAAGCAAATTCTGGTTAATACAGTGAGTAGCAACTTACCTCTATGGAGAAAAGTGTTGTTTAGTAGTTCGATTAATAAAGTTGCCGAAACTCCAAAAGGTATGTTCACTTAACAATTATCTCTGAGAAGAACTTTATTGTTATCGTAGAACTATAACTTGTTGATTTGTTGTTATTTTATATTTATTTTACTAAGATCTAAGTAGTATCAAAGTACACTCTTATTACCTTCTACGTGCGAGGTGCATTTTTTCAGTGGCGCAAAAATAATTAACTTAAATGTGTGATAATATTGAATTTCATATTTCTCATCAGCAAAAAGTTGAGCGTTATTTTCTTCAAAAGGGGAAAAGTGGACTCTTAAATGTGAATTGAAATCACATAAAGGTGGAAAGCTCTTGTTTATAATTCACAATCCGTTTGCTTTCATAATTACAATTTTTTTCTTCAATTTAAATGCCCGAATACCTCAACCAATTTGCCCGAATTTAAGCATTCACCCGAATTTTGGGGGGGCAGTTGCCCCCCTGCCCCCCGTCTCCTACG
Organism: Caligus rogercresseyi; assembly: GCA_013387185.1. Taxonomy (NCBI): domain Eukaryota; kingdom Metazoa; phylum Arthropoda; class Copepoda; order Siphonostomatoida; family Caligidae; genus Caligus; species Caligus rogercresseyi. The sequence continues at coordinate 18,172,727 of CP045902.1, forward strand.
CATATGCCTGTAACTATGTTAAACATACATAGGCCAATAATTAGTTAATCTCTCTAGTTTGAAAGTAGTAGAAAGGGATACTGCAGCTAATTGGAGAGCATCTTTATAGAGTAATATTAATCACTATCCAACGTGCTTGATGAACATTGGTCCAATGATGGATGATACGTCCAGGAGGTTTCGTCCTGAGCATTATCTGACACAAATCAGCCACTTCTCAGTAATCAGCTCTAGGACTTGTCTTCTTTAGATCATTAATAATTGTTTAAAGGTTCGAGGTCAAATTTTGATATAATTTGCCTTTGCAATGCAAAAATATATGTAATACGACGTACATACTAGCTCTACCTATAATATATCTATCTATGTAGTCGCGGTTAATAAACAAACTTTAAATAAAAAAACAAATTGGCTTTTTGTATAACATAATTTTATATATTTAAAAATGTCTCATTTTGACCATTAATTCGTGATAAAAACTCAATTTTATTTTGTGCTGCCTCAAACGGCCCATACGGCAGGCATTCCAGGGACCAAAATGCAATAATAGTTTTCTTTTTCTATTTTTAAAGCCTAGGGGAACGAGAAAAAAAAATCCTCTATTTTGATGTTTTTTAAAGAATAAAGTGAATTTTCAAAAGGTTTAATATAATATTCGTTTTTTATCACATATTATATTTAAATATATAAAGAAAGTCCTTATGCTCAGGGCAAGAAAAAAATGCTTAATTTAGGTTGGGGGTAAGTATTTTCTCACTTTGACGATAAAACGTACACACATAAGTAAATAAGATATGTCAACCGAAAAATGACGCTTGATGTTTGTTTCTGCAGCTGAATATATATATCTCCACCCAAGAAAAAAATAACTTGTAACCTTGAAGATACTAACTGAAATATCGTGTAAATATCTTGTTAAACAGTTATTAATTATTTATAATATATAGGAATATTTGCAATCCTCTCAGTATGTTCCAGTTTTAAAATAATCTAAATGTCCCCGGATTTCTTTAAGATTTAACCTCTTGTTTAAAGTATGTATGTAATACCTTCGAGAATGCTTTTAAAATAGTTTATCATGTTTAAATAGACCGTTCGCCTATCTTTATTGCTAAATTATAGCCCATTTGAGAGGATCAAATAATGTATTCATTTTGAGATTTTTTTTTTTTTTACATTTATACTCGTGAATGCTCAGAAATTTCTTGTCCCATCTATTATAACATTTAAAAAAATTACCATCTTAGTTTCGTAGTTATGGTTAATGACTTTACCACCACAAGTTTAAAATATATCGGAGAAAGGTTTAAATATTCTTAATGGAATATGTGATGATGGATATCCTAGTTTGAGCTGAAGGGCTAGTTGTAGGGCATTGCTCAAAATATTGTAAAAATAGGCTAAAAATAAGTTTGTAGGAATAAATAATTTTGTGTGGTGTTTTCTTGGTATCTCTTTAAAGAGAAGTGGGATCATTAAGATTGTTTATTAACCTCGGATTTGAGAGATACACAGGAAACACATCAAATCCACTGCAAAGAGGAAATCATTTAGATACGTCATAATATGGTATTCTTACTATCCTTGAAACTAGAATAATAAAACTAAAAATAGTTTTTTTTTTTGAAAAATCATGCAAAATATTTTATTTCATAGGTTACAATAAACATTTTTATAATTTATAATCCGCATAAATAATAAGCGTTTTTATTTGCTCTACATCATTATTATTATTGATGTTATAGGTCTTTCGATTTTGGTTAACTTTGGCGATGGCCTTATCGTACTTCCCCTTGATTTCATGAGATGTTGAACCTCCTTTTCCCTCTCCGTGTCCGGCATGTCCTTAAACATGGTCTCCGCCAGAGTGGTCATTTCATTGGTGTCGATGAGCTCTAAGGTCCTCGCGGCCTCCACGAAATGCTCCTTGGCCTTCTTGTTATCAGAGTCTTTTGATAGGATCTCCTCCTGTTCGTCTAACTACAAAATTCTTCCGTTAAGGGGATCACATTTCTCACATTTCATTTGAGGGGCTTTTTACCTCTACTATAGCATCCTCGATCTTCTTGAACTTGGAGTCAAGGATATCCTTGATGAACTTGATGTTGTCTGCCCAGTAGGTCATGCCGGAGGATCACTTATATAAATACTGCTTCTCTACTTTTGTGATGATGTCTCAGGTGAAGACTGTGTGTCTTTTCCATACGTCTTTTTTTAGGTGGTGCTTTTTTTTCTTCTTCGGGTGTGTGTGTGTGACCCGATATAGGTCGGGTCTCTTATTGTCTTGGCAAAAGTTCATACTTTTTTTCGCGCCGGCCACTCACTTTGAACTATGCTTTCCAACCCCTCCCCTCCCCTTGTCGTTTCTGGGTGATCTGAGTCGTCTTTCAATTATACACAATATATATTTTTAAAAACACTCCACAAACTTAGTGCATTCGTTTCCTTATCCACAAATGAGTCATTATTAAAGTACATGGATATCTACTTATTATATATCACAAGCCTTAGGAGTCAAATTCTTCCTTGAGTAATATATATATATATACTATATATATATCAGGCTTGTGAACGGAACGCAAAATTGAACGGCGTTCAGCTGAACGCACGTTCAATGAACGGAATGCAACTTTTTTTTGAACGCTGAACGTTGAACGCAAAAAAAGAGTTTTGCGTTCAGCGTTCAATTTTTCCAAACATTTCTATGTAGTTTTGATTAAGTATTTTTTTCTGGGATATTAACAAGGGGATGAAATATTATGAGAAGAACTTATCAACTACTCTCCCAAGAACTCTCTATAGAATAGTGAAGCACTTTTTTTAAATTTTACCCTAAGTGACCAAAATTTACACACGATTGAATGATCTTTTTATTCATTCATTCTTATTACAAAATCAACAAAATAAAGTATTTAGGCATGCAACTATCAGGAAACGACCGGTTTCTTAAAAAAATATTTTGAAAGGAATGTTCGAAATACTCTTTCTAAAAAAAAACGTCGTCACTTGTTTGGAGATTCTTTAAAAAAAAAGTCGTCACTTATCGCACTGCTTACTACGTGAAGAAGGCTATCAATGCTGGTCATGGAACCTCCTGAGCTGAAGGGCCTAATAAAAAAAGAACTCGAGATCTCCTGGACGACATCAGGGCCAAGATTGTCGAGGAACCAACATTGTCGATGAATTCCATGGCCTATGAGATGATCGTGGACCCTAAGACCATCAAAACGGCTGTTCACAAGGATTTGGAAATGAAATCGTATGCCAGGACTCCTAGACACCTGCTCACCGATCACTTGAAGCAAAAGCTCCTTGAACGTTGCAAGAAGGTGCTCAACTACTTCAAGAAGTCCAGCGTTCGAGTGAAAATTTCTCCGATAAGAAGATCTTCACCTGGCCTCCGTCTTCAACAGGCGAAATGATAGGTATATGCCAAACCATTAGACCAGGTCGAGGGCACCTACTGAACAAAGTACCCGCAACAAATAATGATGCTGGGTTGTGTTGAGTGATGGCAAGAAGATGCCTCCGTACTTTTTCAAGCCCGGCGAGAAACTGGACACCACTGCCTATTACAAGGTCCTTAGGTGGACAGTGTTGCATTGGCTGAGGACCAGACTTGAACCGGTTGGACTTTTTGTGTGGAGTGTCTTTGAAAGGACCACCAATAAGACGTCTCATCCAAATTTGAAGGCCTTACAGCAAGCGACATGAGCGAGGAGTATATATACAACAGCTGCGCCAGCGTCTGTCACCGTGTTGAGGCTGTTATCGACAATAACGGTGGGCATCTTGAGTAACATGATGCCCAAGGGCTAGTTTTAACATTTTGTAACTCGTTCATTATTAGTAAATATATTTATCATTTTGTTCCCTCATACAGTTTACTGCAAAATTTGGTTCCTAGCCCTATAAATATATATAAATATATATATTTTTTCAATTTTCCCCCAGGAGTATATGCTGTTAAGATTCTCATGGGGTAACGGAAACTGCAATTTAATGCAGCAACCCGTTAGGCATATACCCTAAAGGTGGGGTATATTTCATTTACATACAAACGGTGAAAAACAACAATAAACAATCTAAAATAACATACTAAAATACATACTAAAAACGTTTAAAGCAAATATAATCGTATCAATTAAATTATAACTATTGTTTAAAAAAATCTAAGAAGACATCCACGAACTGGCGCGTGTTGATGAGAGCCCTGATGAAGTGGGAAACATCACCCTTACTCCAACGATAGTCCCCAAGATCCTCGATATATATATATATATATATATATATATATACGATACATTGTAGGTGTAGAAAAAGAAATCCATTATTTTTGCAATAAACTGAAGGTTTTATCTAGCATAGTTAGAATTATCCGATTTAGGTCAAATATGCACCATTTTGTTCGATAACTTGTTGCCATTTTGAAAGTAATTTCATAATGCCTCTCTCATAGAAACCCTCGTTCCTTTTGGCTAAAAAGTGGGACAGTCGATTTTCACAAGCTTTTCGTGAGGCGGATTTGTCACCAGCAAAATCATTTGCCATAGACAGTAAAAGGTAGTAATCACTTGGTGCCAGTTCTGGACTATAAGGTGGGTGCATAAGAAACCTCCCAAGCTCCCTGAGCTTTTGGCGAGTCACTAACGATGTGTTTGGCCCGGCGTTGTCCTGATGGAACACAATTCCTCTCCTATTGACCAAAGCTGGCCGCTTCTGGGCAATTGCTTCCTTCAGGCGGTCCAATTGTTAACAGTACAGGTCCGAATTATGAGTTGGCCGTAGGCGAGCGCGACTGTTTCGCTTGACATTGTCGTAAGTGACCCACTTTTCATCACCAGTAACCATCCGTTTCAGAAATGGATCGATTTTGTTGCGATTAAGCAGTGATTCACAGATCGAAATTTGGTCTATGGTTTTTTTGTGGCACCCATACATCGAGCTTCTTTTTGTATCCAGCCTTATTTAAGTGGTTCCAAACGGTTTTTGTACAATGTTTAGCTCCTAGGCAATCGAAATAATGCTTACATGACGGCTGGACTCGACGATTTCCATTATTTATCGATATTTTCGACAATTGGCCTTCCAGAGCGTGATGCATCTTCGACATCAAAATTACCGGAACGGAATCGAAGAAACCAAAATTGTGTGTAATTGGCTGTTATAGAATCAGGACCATAAACACTATTCACATTTTCTTGAGTTTCTTGCTTGCGTTTTCGTCTTTATCGAAGAAAAACTGTAAAATATGGCGTATTTTCTCTTTGCTGATGTACCTCTTTGACGCGTGTTCAAACAATACTGAATCAAGCAATCATAAAACTGGATGACAAGTTTTTTAGTACGATATATTTTCTTTCCAACGCCATCTAGTGTAACCGATCGCACTTATACAAAGCGAGATACAATTACTAAAACCATCTATTGAAAAAATAATGGATTTAAAAAAAAATTATATATATATATATATATATATATATATATATATTGGAAATTATATGGATAGAGGCCTATGAGAATAGACTCTGAGTTTCAAGGATGTTTCAAAATTCCTGTTCATTCGACTAATCGCATGCAAGATAAAAGTCCTAGTGTTGCATCCCTAATAATATGCTATTATAATATGATTCCTACAAATAACAGTGTACTTTATGTTATTTGAAGGTGTTGCACTTATTTGCAGACTCTTCACATCTCCTCCTTTTTGCATTTGTCATAAAAATATAATAATAATAATAATAATTCCTCAATCTCTCTGCATATCATGCTTAGGAATAAGGTTTATTTTCCCTCTCACGAATATGAAAAATTATTTTTTAAAGAAGATTTAAGACCTGCAAATAAATGCAGTACCTTAAACATCGAATATTGTATCATAAGAATGACTTGCATGATATATTTCGAGTTTCTTTAGGCTTCTATTATCATGGAAATAAAGGTGCATTATGACATTATTAAATTTAAAGTCAATTGGAGCTTTTAATGAAGTGTATCCAAATGACTTCTATTTATGAATAATGTACGCTTTTAACAAGTTAGATAATCTTTCTTTTTTTCATATTATTTACAACAAGGAATACCTCTGCCAGAAAATGTTATTGATTAAAATGTTTACAAATGACTTTTCTCTTTGTTAAAAGTCTGTAGTTTTGGATAAGATGCAAATAATAAATATTTATCAATGACGGTTTTTTATTGAATTTAAAGCATATTACATTGGATTTTATACCGCTATTGAAGGTGTAACTTTTTACTATCTCTACGTAATTCATTATGCCAACTTCTTTTTACCTCCGCCGAAAGAGGTATTGTTTTCACTGGCGTTGGTTTGTTGGTTTGTTAGTTTGTTGGTTTGTTTGTTTGTCAGCAGGATAACTCAAAAGTACGGAACGGATTCGGATGAACCTTGTGGAGTTGTTGGAAATGCCAAAAGGAACAAGTGATTAAATTTTGGCATCTCTGAGTGCAGAATTAAGATGCAAAATGAGCTAAATACTAATAAATATTTCAAGTTAGCCTACTCTGCCAATAGATGTCGCTGTGCCGTGAAATCGGGTGCCGGGAGCGTCTTCCTCTCGGAATTTCCGTCGAGGGGAACCCTCCCCCGTCCCTCTACGCCGCCCCAGTCGTGAAAAATCCACCTCGGAAGGCTCATAAGGACGCCGTGACGGCGGGGTTTGCACTCTCTGAGTGTATATATGCCTCTAGTTTTAATTTATATTCCATCTCTTTTTCTTTAACGAATCACGCTTCTGAAATAGGTTTGCTACCTAAGCAATAATCTTCTGCAGCGAAGTGACTTGCGAGTTGTGTGTGTGTGTCGTCAATTATTATCTAAATATTTCACCAAAATATAGTATTATCTTTTTTTTTTGTTATAAAAGTGAAGGTTTTTTATAAGCATAAAAGTTATTTAATTACCTTTATTGCATAATAAGGAAGTCTTATAAATAAATCATATTAAATTATGGATTCAAGCTTTTTCTTTGTAAATTTCATTTAAATCTCTATTTTAATTTGATGGTTCAAAATCATACTGATGAAGCACCTCAAATATATACTTTTTTGATATTGTATACTAACAGGTTTTTAAATGTGAAATTTTTTAGTCACTGCATTTGGGCAACAGCACGAAGATTGTTTAATGCGCACATATGAAGTTAATATGGAGCTACTACATACAGACCAGCCTTGAAGTGTCAAAGTATAAAGTAGAAATCATGTAAAGGATAGGTCAAGTTATAGAATCATCTACCTTCAAATAAAAATAATTAATTTTATTTCTTGACCTATGCATAAGCCTCTTTTATTGCCGCTAAGAGATATATGTATTAATCCATGGAATGTATGATTTTCTATATGGAATTCCCATATTTCATTAGAGACGAGTAGGGGCAAATAGTTCAGGAAATAATTATCAAGGGTTATTGTCCTATGTTTGACTTGTCGTCCTATTGCAAAGACAAATTAAAAATGTTGAAAATTAACGAACCAGAAAGAGAGTTTCTTAAAATGCATGAAATTATAAAACATCAGAATTCCATACAAAAAGGAAAGGATTCCGTTTGTCAAAAAGGTATATTATAAAAGAAAGTTTTGAAAATCAGTTGTTATGATACAATTGTATACACTTTCTGAGTCTAATATTATCGTACAACTTATATAATCGCTAACAAGACCCTGGCGAAGAGATAAGTTGAGATAAGGAATTATTAATATTAAATTTAATGCAATTCAAACTCATATTATTTTATAATAGGTACATATAATTATTTGATATTTCAAATTAATATAGCAATATACAGGTTTTCTTATTGCAGTATCAATAATGTTCTGTGTAAACATATTATCCGTTTTTATAGAAGTTTTGAAATTAAATAACCAATTCTTAATATTATATATATATATATTTTTTTTGTTAAAGATTGAATCTTATTAATATAATAATGAATTAATTGACTTGTATCTTAATGTTTAAATACAAAATGCATAATGTCGGTCACTGTAAACTTAGTATCATACGTGTATTAAAGGATTGTTATTATAATTCTATTTCATGTTCGATGATTGGTTTTGGCATCAAGTGCAGAGTTAATGGAGTAAATATTATTTCTTTACCATATTCAGAGTCTAAAATTCTAAAATACAGTATTGATACTGTTTTAGCCTTTTTGGTGCGTTCAGAAAAATTACTTCGTATTTTTTCTTTTCTTAGTTTGGTAAACTATAGTATTATTAGAGTAGAAGAGTTTTCATAAGAAATACTACATTTAAAATATATGCACTTATCATGAACGTTATTCTATATTGTTTTATTGATAAAAATGACACTTCTGAGATAACATATACGATAAGTAAATTAGGAATGCAATATTATCAAATAATAATAAGCATTTAATACTTGAAATTAATTTTATCTTCTTATTTAAGCAATTGTGAATCCAGTTAGTATATAGGTCGGTGGGTCAAATACAAGACATATTTTTAAGGCACTTGTTTATATGACATTAAGGGATACAGTGAAACAAAGATGAGTTAAACGCTAAATAAACAATGTCGTTTTCAAATAAAAGGAGAATAACCAAAATATGTCTCAGCCACGCCAGAGCAAATATCATTACTTGTGATCTTTAAATCATGCACAAAGTCTACCATAAAAAATAGTTCAATACAAGAAAAAAACTTTTTATACTTTGTGAATCAAAGATTTGTTTTCAGGCTGAAACGAGAATAGCTTGGAGTAAGGCAAGATTCCACTGAATCAACATCTGGTCTCTTAGTGAGAAGGTTTTTCTTGCTTGAGAGAAGAGACTTGAAGGTGACAAAGGCTTTCCCGCTGTTAACAGACACCATGGGGTGTATCGAAGGTTAGCAAAAACGTTTGTATCACACTGTCCGTGGTCCCCCGGACCAGAACCAAGTGAAATGGACTTGTTTGTCAAAGGTTTCATATTTCTTCAGGATGCTTTTCTACCTTTGACTGAACTTGGGGATCGTGAGGTTTTTTCCCTTATATATGAATGATGATACCAAGGACATTTTTCAACGCTAGCTGAGAACTGCTGAGAAAATACCCTTGCGCAACTCACAAAGAAGAGATGTACCACGGTTTTCATTACACCAGACATACTCTGTCGACCAAAGCTTGTGACAATGACAACCAGAATGAAGATTAATCAACTGTTTTCACGTGCAGTCTGATCGAGGAGGCCGTTTGGGTGTCAGCACCACATATGCGAGATCCTATTCAGGCATATATTCACTCATTTCAAGGTAGAGACGTCATAATCACCTAAAGGAGCATTGCTTACACGTGTAAGGCACGACTGATACCTGCTACCAAATGGCAGTCCATTGAGAGAATCGAGAATATCTAATGGAATGAAAATTGTGGTACCTCTTTTCTTTGTGACTTGTGCATAGGTTTGTTCTCAGTCAATGAAGCAACTTCATCAGGACAACTATCCCCATCACTTTCGCCAATTTGAAATTCGATAATGTTGAATTCAACATTAAATAACACACACACACAAGGGTAAGCCATGTTAGGACAAGAAGGAATGAAGGGATAATGTTTCTAATTTCCACGATATCGATATCCTTTTTGTAACAAATAATTAGGTGCTTTTTTGAACCTCTAAATCGCTTTCAAATTTTACATGCAATTTTTAGCATAATCTATCACTTTCTACCTGTTAAGACATCTACATATACTTGAATCAAAGGTGCATTTGGATGCACCCTAATCCACGTATAAGAAATGTAATTTTTAAATTGGAAATTAAAAGTACTTAAAGTAATACAATACATATTTTGGATACGCCATTTTGTTCATAAAGAGCAGATTTTATCAACATATAATGATTTGCATTTATTGTCAACCATCTTCCACCATAAAAATGTTTCCTGAACTCGAAAAAAATGGATCATCCTGCAGTTTGCCAAACACCTTCTCCTTCCACAGTACGCTCAAAATATATACTTCACTTCAAGATCAGTGAGAGGGTGGCGAATTATTACAAGCTAATCCAGTTCACAATAGTTTTTGATCAATTCAATGAGACTGCTTCTATACACAAGAAAAAACAAATCAAAATATATTAAAAAAATAACAGAAGGAGTGATTCAGGAGGTGAAGAATTTCTTTAAAGAAATCCCCAGTGGCCCATCAGAAATACTTCTCAGCAAATTCACACCAAAACAAAGTTCTGGAGGATCGTTAGACTGAGATTGAATTTTTATCAATTCTTCAGTTCAACCATTCCCACGAAGGCAGTTTTGTCGTGGATTCTGCAACCATCCAACAATTCTCACATCAAAATATCACCACGACAGAGTGGACGAATGAAAAGCCTTGAAATATCTGAACAATGATAGGATATGTTATTCATTGCCAATAGATGATTGTTCATGCATTCCTTGTGATGATGTCCATTTGTCGTCGGTTAGTGGTGTTTCATATCTCAAATTGCTCCAGGACATAATTTGGCCCAGGCTGCACCAAACTGCAACTCGTTCTTCACTTTGTGGGTACAAGACAGCACTCCACCACATGCACAAATGCAGCTTTACAATTTCTAAATGAAAAGTTTCGAGGCCGAGTCATCAGCAGAAGGATGTAAAATCCCTGGCCAGCTCACAATCAAGAATTCTACCCTTTGGACTTCCACTTCTGGGCTGCAGCACAAACTCGAGTTTATAAGGAAAAACCAGATTGAGTCTCTAATACAATGTGTCCAACCTTCGCTGAAGGATATAGCCAGGAGACGATCAAAAACGTTAGCAAGAATGTCCTGAAGCGTACATCGTTCTGTTTTCAGGCTGGAGGGTGTCATTTCCAGCAACTTTTGTAAGGCTTCAGAAAATGTGCCACTTATGATATAAGACAATAAAAGTTTAATATTCATAAAAATCCATTCTTTCCTTTAACATGATATATCTATGAGGGAATTTTACGTATTTTAAGTACTTCTAATTCACAATTTAAATATTATATTTCAGATGGAAACACTGTACATCAAAGTTCAATAACTTTTCACCAATTACTTAGCTTAAATATTGCAGGGTATGATAAAAATCAAATTCTATCCCTGGCACTTTATACTCTTTTTTCGAGCTGCTGGTCACTTTCGTACTATGACTTGGATGACTTTTGACTACTTGAATCATCCCTGATAATAGCATTTCAAAATAACATAATTTAATTAAATATATTTTTCTTTGCCCCCATAAACATAATGTGTGAAAGGATGCCGAAGTTTATTTATATCATTTTGCAATATTTATCTTTGCAAGCTGCCAATTATTATGCATATTTTTCTTCCCCCCCCCCTTATATCTCTTGCTTACTTGTAAAACGATCAATCAAAATTAATGGACGATTAAAATTCTCTGTTGAGATATAAAAGTCCATTTTTTCATCCTCTTATCGTTAATTGCTTTGTTTCTCTGTTCTTGACAGGGAACTATGCGGCTCTGTATTTCCTTATTAAATCATATTATAGAAGTGATGTGTTTGGGCAAGGAGTACTAAAGAGATGGAGGGAACACTCCTAATGTAAACAATAATATTTGTACCTATGTAGTCACACTTTACACAGTTTATACTACTAAAAGAGATGAAATTAAGTTTCTCAACGACGACATTCGAGTCCAATAAAGAGGAAGAGGATCCACGTCTACTTACAACCCCTAAGGATGAAGTTGAGGATTTGTGCCGGTGACTAATCAGTCCGTGGAGTCTATAAGCTTTTGGAATCGTCGTTGAGAAACTTAATTTCATCTCTTTTAGTAGTATAAAACTGTGTAAAGTGTGACTACATTGGTACAAATATTATTGTTTACATTAGGAGTGTTCCCTCCATCTCTTTAGTACTCCTTGGTTTGGGCAACTACAACTAGTGTTGTGTCGGTCCTTATCAAGGACCGAAGACTGCAGTCCGGTCCGGTCCAGTCCAGTCTTTTTTGTTGGTCCTTAGAAAAGGAGAAATGTGTTTTTGTACGTCGTAGCCTACGTCATGTTGTCAACATCTCTTAATGCTATGAAAAGGAAAAACCCTTTATATAAGGAAAGTAACAACTTCAATGAGTTGATGACAAGTATAACATTTTATACTTATGTTATTAATAAGTATTAAATATTGTTTATTATTACAACAATAAATATCCTATGTTTATGACAATACTCAAAGATTAGCGTATATTGGTATAAAGGAAGGGTTGTGAATTAATTATTTTTACAGAAACATTTAATGAGTAATGACCAACGATGAGTACACTGAGAAGCCTATATTATGATCCTTTATATAAGGAAAGTAACAACTTCTATGAAGTGATGACAAATATAACATTTTTTAGTTATGTTATTAATATTGTTTATTATTACAAAAAAATTTTCGATGCTTTAAGACAATAACTAAAAATTAGTCTTTTGTCAATGAAACGAAAGGGTTGTGAATGAACTGTTTTTTTAAAGAAATATTTAATGAGTAGTGATCGACGATGAGTATACTGAGAAGCCTATATTATGGAAAAAATGTTTCCAAATTGTCTAATATAAATATTATTAACCCCTTTTGTTGCTATTGAATAACGCCCCTATAATAGAATTTATACATATAATATAGCAGTTAGAACGTATTAAATAAATACGCTTTCAACATTTATGAAAAATAAAGGACTAACAAAAGACAATCTCAAGGACCGACGGTCCTAAGGACCGATCCCAAGGACTGATGGAACCGTTCCTAAGACTGGAGTGGACCGGACCGAATAAATTGGGACCGACACAACACTAACTACAACCGATTGATTGTAGGAGAAAAATGCCTGTAGAAAAAATGCCAAATAATCGGAATTTATTGTCTTGATGAAAAAATACCTGTAGAACAAATCCGAATAATCAGAATTTATTGTCTTGATAACAAAAAATACATCAATCATTTGTCATGGAATTTTTACACTTTGAAATGTCAACTTCAACTAGATTTATTTCGGCAACACAGAGTATTATAGTCCTCAAACTTGTAAATAAGCTTTAGTATAATTACTCTTGCTTAGTCGCCGACGTAGCCCCCTCCAGGATTGATGTTGACCTCAAAACTCCTCCTGATGGCCTTTCTCGTGTTCCTGGTGCACTCTGAGGACATAGCGTTCAAGCGTTGGTTGACGGAGTCCTTCAGAGCGCTGATGTTGGGGTGACAGATGTTGCAGGCTTTGTTCTCGACGTGTGCCCAAAAAGAATAGCCGAGGAGGCCTGCGTTTGTACCGTAGAGGAGCAACAACGTCTTCTTGAGGTTGTTAAAGAGATATCTTTCACCTTTTCTCTCAGAGGGGGCCAATACACCCACACCAAACTCTTCCCTCTCATGTAATTGACTGTCTTGCGCAATGCGGTCGGTGTCATCTCCAGGTCCTTTGTGTGCGACCTCATCATCTTCAACTGGGCCTCCTCCATTGCCTCTTGGTCAACTGCCACCTACCCAGCACTCCTAGACTTCGTCTCGATGCTCTCCTTGCCACAGATGTTGTACACTTTCAACTGCCTTGAGATGCAGCCAAAAGTGCGAAGATCTCGATGCAGTTGTCTCGCTCAGATGTTATTTTCTCAGTATTTACGGCAGCTAGCCACATACATGTTTTTATTACAATACGTTGTTGCCTTGTCTAGAACACTACAATCGGAACTTATCACTTTCTATTCATCAAACCTCAAAATATTAGCAAGCACAATTTTCCAACCTTCCGTGACTCACCCGGTATCAAATAATTTTCTATCATGTTAATAAATGGCCGTTCAGATATTTTTAGAATAGAAAACTTACAACTTATAAATATTCTTCAAATGTAACTCTGGGTATCGCCTTTTCGGCTCTAAAAAAATTTAACTCTCCACAATTTCATCGCTTTCCTTTTTTCCATACACTCCTCACATTTCCTTAAACCGATCACTTTTAAAAACACCTTTTTCTATCCCTAGCAATGTGTATATGTTATGTTATGCTGCAAGGCGTAACTGTATTAATCTGAGAAGGCATAATAGGATAAACAGGATAAACAAAAATCCAAATTCAATAGATAATAGAGTGAGATAATAAATAAGAAATATATTTTTGGATTATGAAGTACATATTTACAGATTGATAGATTAAATTTGAATTTCTATGACCCAGATAAAGGTAACACATAATAACTGGGAGTTATATATATATATATATCATTTATTCAACAAAAAAAAAAGATATTTGAACCTTCAAACGTTCAAATATCCTTTTGGTAAAATATATATATTGAAAGGCAATAAACAGAATCAATAATAATATTATTTTATCTCAAAAAATAATCCCTCACGTTATTGTACACATAATAATGTAAAAGCAGTCATTTACGAAACACACATTTTAATATTAAAAAAATATGTATCTATCAAAAGATCACATGACAATATAATAAATACTGCTTCAAATATTTATGTTCTTCAATTTACGAGACAATTATATCAGTTTATAAAAGAGAATACATTAGCAGCATAAATATTGAAGACGTTTTAGCTTAGGTGTGAGCATTATATGAATAGAAAGTACACATTTAAAATTAGCAAAAGGAACACGTAGTCTTAAGAAAGAGTTACTTCTCTCAAAGTATTAATATTACTGAAATTCATAGGAATATCTTTATATCTCGAGCCTAAGACTTGAAATGTTCAAATGAATCTTTTTCTTTATATTTTTATTCTGAAGTAAATAAATGAAAAGAAATAAATGTAACAACAAATTTACTGTTTTTCAAGAAAGTTAGTGGTTTAAAGAAGAGGAGAGGAAATAATTAAATAATCAGTTTGGTTTATGCAACAAAGTGTCACTTCACTCAAGGTT
>CP045902.1:18196883-18216276 GCA_013387185.1 Caligus rogercresseyi
GAGTATTTTGCCTCACTTCTCTCCCTTCTTTTTTTCTTCCTATCCAGTATAACACTAACAACAGTTACCAGATGGTAATCGATATACATATATATATATTAGGGCTGTTCTTATTTTTCAAATGTTTGAAATGTTAGCAACATTGTGGATTTTCTGTTTCTTGGTGATAAAAGAAGACGACATACAAAGTTTGAACAAAATCGGTCAACATTACGAGGTCGCGCAACGAGGTCAAAGTTTTAAAAATTTAGTAAAAATATAGTTTTCCGCAAATTTCTTCAAAATGGTGGACGTTACAGACTTCAATAATAATTATTAATTTAAAGGAAATCTAATTTACTACCAGACGTATGTTTGATGTTTTTTAATAAAACAAAGTTTTCAGTAAAAACAAAGAAAAAATGGAGTGTGTATTGTTAGCTTATTTCATAGCTTTTTTGTATCAATTAACTTCACTCGCCTGTAGAAGATGACTTGTTCGCTTCAGAGTAAAATAGTACTTTTAAGTTTAGTAAAACTTTAGATGATAAATCCAAAAATGACCTTGGTTGCATTCTATCAATTCAGAATTCAGTACAATCTGAGTTTACATCATATGATTCAGAGCCTGTATTGACCTATAAGAAATCGATTATGAAAAAAATAAAAAATAATGTGTTTCTTAGATTTGCGTCAAGGTATCCTCTCAAAATTTTACTTTGTCTCTGACGCATTTATAATCCATTATATGCGTCATTTTGTACGCGAGATAGGCTTTTTTTAATGTACATATAACTCTCTACTTATTAAACTGACATGATTTAGTATACCAAAATATTAAAGCTGGTTAACCAAGCTTTCATTTGATATGTTTGGTGTTCTAAAAATCGCTATACTTTAAGAGATATAAGCAAATACGTACTCTCCCCCAAAAATTGATCTTTTGATATGAGAATATACGATTACCATCTGGTAACTGCTGTTAGTGTTACCTGGATAGAAGAAAAAAAGAAGGGAGAGAAGTGAGGCAAAATACTCCCTTCCTTCTCTTTCTCTTTCTATCGGTAACATTAACAGCATTACCAGATGGTAATCGTATTTCTCATACAAAAGATCAATTTCAATATCTTCTCTTTTATCCCAAGAACAGAAATCCAAATGTTGCTAACATTTCAAACTTGAAAATAAGAGCAACCCTAAGATATAATATATATATAGTGTACAATCGATATGGAGATCTAGTAGAATCGTTACTCTCCTAGCAGATATTCGATCCTTATCTCTTCTAGGAGAGATGACGAATTAAATATGGATATTAATTTATATGTTGTACTAACCATTTATTTCATTTGCAATTTCTATTCTACATTTTGGGGGAAATGATTTCATTTGTGTGTTCCAGAAGCAAATGCGACGCAATAGTTTACTACATTGTATATATGTATTATTTATTAATAACAATTAGACCTTATCTGAGAAGAGAACGGATATAATTAAAATAGTTTGAATAACATAGTCAACCATCTCGCTATTTAAGTCGTCATTCCTTTTAGAGATACAATTCCTGATTTCTTCAAGAAGAGTTGTTGATTGTTCTGATATAATAGTGATCGTGGTCACTCCTAGAGAGACCTACGATCGTAATCTCTACCAGAGAGTCAACAACTCTACTGGATCTCCATCTCTACTGTGACATATATATATATATTTATAGATATATATATATAATATATATATATATCTATCTATATACTGATATTAGATAATTGGTTTGTTCTATTTTTTCAAATGTAGAAATGTTAGCAACTTTGTGGATTTCTGTTCTTGGTGATAAAGAAGACGACATACAAAGTTTGAACAAAACATCGGTCAACATTACGAGGTCGCGCAACGAGGCCCAAATTTTAAAAATTTAGTAATAATATAGTTTTCCGCAAATTTCTTCAAAATGGTGGACGTTACAGACTTCATAATATTAATTTAAAGGAAATCTAATATACTACCAGACGTATGTTGATGTTTTTTAAAAAACAAAGTTTCAGTAAAAACAAGCAAGAAAGGGAGTGTGTTTTGTTAGCTTATTTCATGGCTTTTTTTGTATCAATTAACTTCACTAGCCTGTAGAAGAGGACTTGTTCGCTTCAGAGTAAAATAGTACTTTAAGTTTAGTAAAACTTTAGATGATAAATCCAAAAGTGACCTTGGTTGCATTCTATCATTCAAATTCAGTACAATCTGAGTTTACATCATATGATTCAGAGCCTGTATTGACTATAAGAAAATAGTTCTCTAATGTTTTCGTTAATAATGATAACTTTTTTTTGGGGGTTAAAATATATATTTATTATTCTAAAAAAATATAGTGAAATACACAATAACATAGTAAACAAAATATATAAATATAAAATCTAAAGACAGTTACGTTAAAACAGAAACATAAATGAACATTGTAATCAAAATTACTGTCTAAAGAAAAAAAAACCTAAATATATAATATGCCCTAAAAACAAAACAAACTTAATCTCTATTCAATCTGTAACGGCGGTGTCTACGTATGGTAGATTTGATGATATTGAGGTATTGGAGGGAATTGGAGGGATGAACCTTATTAGGTCACCAGCACATGTCCACGAAGATGCAGAGACTTGGAATTTTAATTGCCATAGCGCAATACCGAGTAGCTGTCCCAATCATTATAGCTCTGAGGTCTTCAATTTTATATTCGAATGATTTGTCAATTTCTTTGCTATTAAAGATTTTATGCTTAACAGCGAATATTCAATTGCCTTATGAGAGATGCCAGCTTCTGTTTCGCCTGAAGGGTCCAAACAAGATCGATGCCTAATGATATTGGAGTCGATATCTTCTTGCGGAAAGACATTTAATTGAATAAAATACCTCACAGTCCTTAATAATGACAATCTACAAAAGCGTGTTATTATATTATTGTATAGAGTGCCACAATTATTGCAAGGATAAAAAAATTTAATGAGCCAGTCGAGATTTGAAATTGAGCTGTAAATTTGGACCCATCAGCAATACTCCAGGTCGAACACGAAATTCTTTTTTTCCATGAGGAGGAAGACTAAAAATGCTTAAAAACCTACTTATTATTTCTTTTTCTTCATTAAAAATCTTTGTAATTAATATATATTGAGTATTACACGATATAATGAGTGAATTTTTGATAGTTATTTATGATAAATAATAAAAATGATGTAAAAAATATCATATTTTATACAACATTTTTTATTTAGTTTTTGCGTAATTTAAGTGATGTTACGTATTAATATATATTTTTTAATGAAAATAGTTTTCTAATGTTTTCGTTAATAATGATAACTTTTTTTAGTACAAGAAAGCAAAACTATTTATAAAAAAGTCACAAGTCTGTTTTATATGACAACAATGAATAAAATTGAGTCCATACCAGAAGAAGTATTTTTTTTCTTATACAAAGTGAGATTATGAATAATATACTTTGTGATTGGATTACTATGCATACTTATTTTCATCTATGAAATTTTACTTCAACTAGCACTTATTCTTGTATTGACCCATGGAGCGTCCTTTTCGAAGAAAAAACAATGATAAAATATCTTAGTGGACTTTGACTTAATTGCCACATGCCACAATCAATTGAATGCTCAATACGATAAATGTTATTCAAAAAATTCAAAGTGTTCAAGATCTTAATTCTTACTTGCCTGCAAAAACATTCTTAATCCGATGACATCTTTGGATTACTTTACTATATTATCTATAGTCAGTTTAATAGGTATAATAGTATTTTGAAAATCGATCACCTGTCGATGGAGGTCCAAAACAAATTAATAATAGCCCATATTTTCGGATGGACGATTTAAGTATCCTTTGACAAGGACATCTCAACAACAATTCTTTGTACACCTTGGCATTTGAGAATGTCTCCTTCATCTCATAAAGGAGAGGTGGACAAATTTGCAAAAAATATTTGAATCTCCTGGCCTCCCTTCAAATGGAACAATCGTATCTTGAATCATTACTTGGCATTCATGATGGAAGGAAATTCACTTCTCAATTGATGATTTCGGCCGATCTTTTGTTTTTTACAAGACCATGTAAAGATTGGGGGAGTTTATTCAACTCGACACTTCATGTATTTGTGGAGTGTCGTGTGGTGAAAATTCTCAAAGATTTATTCTTTTAAACTCACCTTATCTCCGTTGTGAATCTTCAAATGCTTGGAAAGGCATTGTTTCTTCGGCCTTGGAAAGAACAACAAATCACCGGAGTCTAAGGCACTGACCTTTAGTATTTTAAACTCAAAGGCCCTGATATGTCAAAAGATGTCCTTCAACGAACCCCTGCATCCCTTCGAGCTGAGGAACATATTTTTGTCGGCAGCAGCAAGATATGCAGCTTTATCTTTGAAAATCCCCTCGCTGGAAGAAAGAGTAACGTGGACGCCTGCCGGAAGAATCATTAAATACTTCCAAGTCTCTCCCTCCAACATCAAAAAACTGATATAATTATTTCCAAAAATTATGCTAATATTTCTATTTTATTTTTAACATTTTTGTTTAGAGTTTTAAAATATTTAATAGTTCTGTTAATGATTGTAAAATGATTTTAAAAGATGATTTGTTTTGTTTTTAATTTATATATTATTTTATTGTTTGTGTTCCTCCCCAAGCAAAAATTTTAAACTATTATGTTTATTTATGTTTTTATAACGCATTTGCTTTGGGTTTTATGTAAATGTCTCATTTTTATTTATTTACATAATAAACGAACTGGTTAATTAAAAAAAATAATAGCCAATACTTTACTTTTAAATGAAAGGTTTTTTGATTCACTTTTAGTGTTCATTCCGATGATTTATCTCAGTATCTGTGGAGAATATTTTTTTTTGTCCTCTTTCCTTGACAGCTGACAAACTCTATATTTTTATACTTTTATGGTTAATACTCTCCTTAATACTTGAATTATAATTTTATAAGAACATTTTTCCTTCAGGTTTTGTACAAATCGAAATTTGTGGCATTTTATTGACAAATATATGTAATTAGAAGTTTAAATGGAGTAGTTAGTACTTTTGATTTATTCTAAGTTATAAGCTACACTTATTTTTGAACGCATACATTATTTCCCCCAGTGCATGCTTTTATTTGCTATAAAATAACGCATGCTTACATACTTAATTTGGATTTTATGTATCGATCTATCTTATTTTGTATTTGCTTAACAAATGAAGGGATTGTTAAAAATCTAATGAAATAGACTTAACCAAGAAAAACAGGGAGTGCAACCCACACATTGGGTAATTCATAAAAGTATTCTTAAGATTGCATATAAATTTCTGCCAAACTACAGACTATATTCATGAAACGGTTTGAAAAAGAAACAAAATAGCACTTATGATATAACAACTGCAGAAATATACATTTTAGGTTATCGATGAGTTTTCATTGTCATATGTCATTTTATTATTAATAAAACATATTGATTATGTATTTTTGCTTATCATAAATACTTCTGAACAATAAAACGATGTCCTATTTTTCATAAACATTGATTTTTACGTATCATCATTCTTATGTGTTATATAAATATAGAATTTATATTTCTTTTGTAAAAATATAAACTTTTTTAGGGGAGTTCGATAGCCATGCGCGTTAAGGCGAGTTCAACTCTCAGTGTTGTGGGCGGAGGTTCGAAGCCCGAGAGGGGATGGTCATTTTTGATCCACCTCACTGATAGATCCTAGGCTTGATAGACTAAGTTTAATGCTTATTTATATCCAGGCTTGTGAGCGTTCAGCTTTTTTGCGTTCAGCGTTAAGAATTTCCCAAAAAAGTAATGCGTAGTGATGACGTTTTTTTTAAGAAAAGAATTTCCAAAAAAGTAATGCGTAGTGATGACGTTTTTTTTAAAGAAAAGAATTTCCAAAAAAAAGTGAAAACTTTTTTTTCCGAAAAAAGTCCAAGAAATGTTTGGAAAAATTGAACGCTGAACGCAAAACTCTTTTTTTTTGCGTTCAACGTTTAGCGTTAAAAAAAAAGTTGCGTTCTGTTCAGCGTTTCGTTCATTGAACGTGCGTTCAGCTGAACGCCGTTCATTTTGCGTTCCGTTCAAAAGCCTGTTATATCCTATCGGATGCAATTCTATCGAACCATATAGGCAACAAAAAACAAAACTTTTTATTGGAAGTTCAAGGTATGGAGAGGTTTGAAGATACTCGCTTATAAATACTTCCGAATTTACATAATGATATTTAAAAAATCTTATTGTCATATGAACCTTTCCTTAAATAATTACAAATTCAAGAATAAATTGTAAAAAATCAGAAAGTACATTGGGACAAACAACTTTATTTATTCTTCACAAATATAATTATTTTAAGAGTATATATTTTATGTATAAAGGGTATTATATATGTATGTTAATGATTATACTAAACTCAATATCTTAATAATTAATTTTCTGTTTAAATTTACTTTCTTGGGTGCGATCCTATTATTTAAAACCAATGAAATGTAAAGTACAACCTTAAGTAGATACTGATATGTATATACCAGATTATGGTAGTTTTAACAATATTGTTAAAACCGGAGCAATATTTTATAATGATTTATGATAATCGTGCATAATATTTGTAAATAACGGAGAACATAATTGTATATGTGAAATATTATAATATAAATTAAGGTGATATATTTTTCGAGTATATTAGCATTCGAAACTTTTTATCTTATATTATAAAAGGTACATGGAAGAATCAAACAGTATTTTCCCTAAGATAGTACCAACTATGTAGAAATCTTGTATTCTTCGAAGAAATATAGTTTTTGTTTGCATTTATCTTTAAAAATAAAAAGTAAACTCACCATGAATTATTTTTGTTAAAACTTGATTACACATTCAATTTCAGTAACGTTCAAAAGCTATTTATAGGTCATAAATTCCTACACGAGAACCATATTTACTCTCCTATAATCGGCAAAGGTACTCAAAGATGAGTCCCTGTGCAATTTAAAACAATGGAAACGTCTTAACCAATTTGACTTGAATACTTTTTCAAAATACATACACGTTTTCTCTTAAGCGATTGTCACAAAAGTAATATCTCCAGTGACTATAAATTAATGTCTTTAGAAAACTCATTGACTCACACATGACAAATATCAATTCTAATTTCATCACAAAACTTACAACAAGTTAGAAGTTCTTAATAAGTGTATATTCGCAAACAGTGATTTTTTATATAATTGCAATGATAAAGTCCTTTTTATTTCCCCCCTATTATTTTTATATCTAATGTTCTTATGTTTGGAATGTTTTGGCATAAAATATTAATTAATATTTTTATTTCTTATATATTTAGGTTAATTAAATATTCGCACATTAACATCGTTAAAAATACATTAATTATTGAAAAAACCATGTATCTTAATTATATCAAATCTATGCAATATATATATATTTGTATATATATATATATATATATATATATATATATAAATATATATATATATAATATAAAGAAGACTTAAAAAGTGAAACTTAAAAGATTTTTAAATAAAATAAGTTTAACTGATATAACTTAAAGTCATTCTGCAAACAGTGACAACGTTTAAAAAAAAAAAACTCTTTCTCTTCAAACAGGAGTCAAAAAAGGACTACACTGCTATGGAAAGTACTTTCCTATTTCGGCGCCAGGGATATACATTCATGAAGATATATTGAATAAAAACAAACCTGCAAGTTCCTGTACGATTTTTATACGAACGATAGGAATTTTTCTTTGTCGTTGATCGTTCGCGAAAAACTTTGTCGTTAGTCGTTTGCAAACGATTAAAATAACCGACAAATCAACAAGTCTTCTATAATATATATTATATATATATAATTTTGAGTTTGATTTTTCTTTCGTTTATTTTGAAACTTTTTGCAATTATTTCCTTCTTATTCCACATATAAAGTCCTTATTTACTTATATGGTATGAGTTATGCTGGTATTGCATTTTTTACCCTTCATGCAAAGAAGTATACTTATTTGAAAGTTTGAATAACTCATTTTCGTATAAATTCTAACGTATTTACCCTCCTTATCTAAAGCATATTATACAAATGCATAAACTTAATTATCTTTCCTCCTCTTTTCATATACCATACTAGCAACCTATTTCTAGTATTAGTGGTGAATTACCAAGGATACAATGTATACAATATAACATTTTTGTCTTTGAAGATTACAAGATAATGATGCAATTTAATTATTTGTTATTATTTTCGTATACAGTAAAAGTTCATGTGATTTTAATCTAATTAAATCAAAAGGACTTTATCAATGGAAAATATGTCATTCTTGAGATTGGCGGCTTCGAATATTTCATTCAACCTACACTTTTTGTCTAAAATATATATATGCTGATTTAATGAAGTGTTAATATGAATAAGGTATTGGTTGGTTCTGATCTTATTCATTGATTCACAGATATATCTTTCATAATCCATGTATGGTTATAGACTTTCAATTTTGAGTGAATGAATACATAAGCGTAGGGGAGATGTTTGGTTTGGTTCAGCATACAATTGCCCGAATTTTAAAAGAACAGTTAAATCGGTGAGAAGATGATCAAATGAAGAAAAATGTAGATTAATGTTTTCTTTTTAGTAATTACATACTATTCATTACATAATATTTATTTGGTTATAATTCAAAATCTGGTGCTTTTATAATTAATATTTTTCTTTAACTTAAATGCCCGAATACCTCACCAAAATTTGCCCGAATTTGAGAACTCACCTGAATTTTGGGGGGTCAGTTGCCCCCCTTGCCCTCTGTCTCCTACGCCCATGAATGAGTATACCTTATAGCAACACATTTCAGTAGTTTATTAAACTCTAACACTGTCAATACCGCTACTGATTAAATTCTGAGTACCAACTGTCTAGTTTGTAATCTTAATTTATGCCTTCCGCTGCATTTTGGGTTGTTTCCAATGTATTTCAATAAGTAAATGTTTAACTCTTTAGTCATTTAGAAAACCTCAATAAAAATGGTAGTTCTAATGTGAAAAATTAGAGTATTTTTGGGATTTGTACAAATGCTTTTCATCTGTTTAATGCCGATTTTGTAGGGTTTCCAACAGGGGATATGGTGTATGTACATATGTTCTGATTTTTCAGAAACAATAATTACGATTCAATTTAAACCATAATAGCTATTTATGTGTATCTCTATATCGTAGGTTGGAAATTAATGAATAAATATATATAATTAATTTAATTTCAGAAATTGCACGATAAAATAAATTTGGATAATGATTAAAGATAAAAATCGTGGACCATTTTCTCGGACGTGATTGGTTGAATCAAAAGAAGAGAGAATAATAAAAGGCAGTTGTCATTATATACAAAATATATATCCATAGTCTCTTTGAGAAAAGAGAAAGAAACGTCTGTCGTCCCATCTGGTATTGTATTTATACATTTTTAAGAAAAGTAGGGACAGATAGGAGTACAAGGACCGAGAGAGAGAACTGCCCGCTACAAGTAGTGCTATGTTTGTCCTTATCTAGGACCGAGGACTACAGTCCAGTCCGGCTCGGTCCAGTCCAAAAAGGAAAAAAAGTTTCTTCATGACGTCATAACCTACGTTATGTTGTCAACATCTCTTAATGCTATGTAAAGGAAAAATCCTTTATATGAAGAAAGTAAAATCTTCAATGAGGTGGTGAATAATATAACATTTTTAGTTATGTTATTATATTGATTATTGTTACGAAATACATTTTCGATGCTTCACGACAATATCTTAAAATTAGCCTTTAGCGATTGAAAAGAAAGGGTTGTGAATGAATTATATTTTCAGAAATATTTAATGAATAGTGACCGACGATGAGTATACTGAGAAGCCCATATTATGGAAAAAATGTTTCCAAATTGTCTAATAAAAATATTATTCAACGCTTTTGTTGCTATTAAATAACATATATAATTATATGTATATATTAATATAATTAATATATACATATTAGCAGTTAGAAACGAATAAATAAATATTCTTTCAACATTTTATAAGTAATTAAGGGACACACAAAAGACATTCTCAAGGACAAACGGTCCTAAGAACCGATCCCAAGGACCGACAGTCCTAAGGATCAATAGGACGGTCCTAAGACTGAACTGAACTGGAACGAATAAATTGGGACCGACACAACACTAACACCAAGGTCCCACAGCAAATCAGCCTTAATTATAAAAAAACAATTCACAGGTGATAATTTCATCCCTAAGAACACAAACTGTCATTTCTCATGGACCCCGACGCATATCATTGCTTAATACTTTGATTGAACTTCTCCAATATTCGTATTATTAGGTAAGCTATTCCACAAACTTATGGAAACAATTAATCTGTATATAGTTTGCTCATATCTGATGATAATATATTATATGTCTGACGTCAAGACGTACAAAGATGAATAAATTTAGTTAAAATATGGGATATGGTTGTTCACAAAAATTTATATGAAGTTTGGCCATGTTTTGCCACGAAAGGAATTTGTTTTATTTACAAGTGTCCTGTTAGCACGGAAATAAATTATATTGTAACTAAATACAGATTTTACTTTTATAAATTAAGAAGCACAAAATCCCCCCTATCGAAAATGTTTTTAAAAATGCAAATAGAATTGTTGATGATGTTTGATTTTGGTTTGTTTAATATTGGTTGTGTTAATTTTATTTTTGTACATGTAGTAAATAGTTTGTTGATGATGTTGTGTAACACATCAAGAATAAAGTTTTACGAACGGACAAAAAAAAGGTTAATGGTGACATATTGATGATTGTACGAGAAATTACATATTTATGCATCCATGGTAAATGAGTCAATTTCTGGGGTAGGTTATAATTCAAACAGTGATAACGGGGAGATTAGCCTCGCATGAGAGGGCTGTATTTATGCCAATATATAATATATTACTATATAGTATATATATATATATAAATATATATATAATAATGAAGAAAATCTGTATTTAACCAAAAATAAATTGCATTACCACCTCTCCTTTCCTTATGAATGATTTTAAATACCTATATATATATATATTATATTGAAGAAAATCTGAAAAAATAAATAATTGCATTACTACCTCTCCTTTTCCCTATGGATGATTTTAAAGAAAAAAATCTCAATTTTTGGAGAATAAATCTCAACTCACACCTATATGTTTTTTCTCTTTCAAAACCATGAAATACAAAGTTAACTCCTTTTAATCTTTTAGATTTGTGTAGAAACATCTACTGATGCCTAATAACATACTAACGACTACGGATATCAGTATTATTTTTATTCGACTATATATAAGCTATTGTATTATTTTAATTCATATTAGGGAGGTGAATTGCTATAAATAATATTAAAATAATTATACAAGTATTGATGGCAAAGTTTATACTTCATACTCAATCATTCTTTCTCCTCCAAAACTTTTTATGTAAGATAATATAAAAACATGTAATGTCATGGGTAAAAAGTTGGTAAACAAGGCATATTATGTTAATACTTAAAAAACAGAAGGATATGAAACGAACCAAAATATAAGACTACTCCCCAAATTTCACTTTTTACATATATGGATAAAAACAAATAAAAATATATACTTAATTGAATGTAATAAATCTGTGGAAAAAGAGAGAAATCTTTTGTTATATGAGGAATGCATAAGTGCTTCTTCTTCTTCTTGTTTAGGGGATATCAGATCTCTTATTATGATTATTCTTAAATACTTCATTGCGGTTAAGAAAACCCCTTTTTTTCTTTTAAGTGCGGTTGCCTTACACAAACAAAAACAACAATACATATCAAGAAACATAGTCTCACGTAAAAGCTTTTAGTTTTCTTTTCTTTTACCATTGTTATGTAAATCAGGGTCTAAAGCTTAAAAAGTTTGGGGTATATAACTTAGAAGAAATGAATAGCGGACATATATATATATAGAAACACATTTTTCTTCATTCTGAGTTAGTGGCAATGATAATAGTTTAAATATGACACTGTCATTCAATTCAATGGTCAAAAAATATGCATTTATTTATGATTGGTTTTTGTTCTATTTACATCTTAAGTGTTGTGATAACGAAACAAAGTTATGTATAAATATTTTATCAATAAAAGCCTAAATGTAGAACTATTCCACTTCTTATTTTATTTATTCTTTTGTTTAACATCATCTGCGTTACCATCACTCTTCCCTACTATGTTCTTTATTGATCTACGAGAAACATAGATATATAATGTAACTATGACGTCATAAGAGTAACATACACGAATTGATATTCAATGAGTTCTTGAATCCTAAAAACTTGGTCAAGCTTACATATAATACTTTAATGGTAATCAAATTGTAGGCTGTTGGAAGTGATATGTATACATATGCATATAATATATATATATGACCTCCCAAAAGAAACACACTTTTTTAGTTCTTTTACATAGTCCCCCGCGATTCTGGTTCATTTTTTGATGCTGAAAATGAATATCTAATGTAAAAATCACTAGCATTGTTAGAAATCGGACGTCACTGGTGTCAAAGGTTTCGTAATGAAGCAAAAACTTTTTGTTATTACTTATTTTGAAAAAAAATAGTTTTATTAAATTTAGCTATGTCAATTTATGACTTTAGATTTTTGCAAATTTTTTGTCAAATAATATTTAGTGCCAATAAATGAACATAAGTGCTGACGCACCAACCATTTTTTAAATAACAGCTTCTTCTAGGTTCTTTATAGTTTCAAGAAGGAAAAAGAAAAAGAGGGTACTCATGTTGATGTTTTTAAGTTATCTTTTAAATACGTTTTTAAAACGACTATGATAGTAGATTTCCCCATCGAATCCCAATCTACTCCCACTGAATCCCTCTCATCAGTATTGATACCAATTCTTTTAATTTTTTTTTGTATGCAGTTTTTCATTGGAATTTCATTATGGTAATCTCGTGAATTCGCCAATAGACATTTTGTTCAACTGACGATGATTTTTTGGAATGATGGTCCATTAATCGTGATATAAGATTAAAAAAATTATCATATATTCTACCCGGAAATTGAGGAGTTTTGATTAATTAATAATATGCGAAATAAGAGGAGTCCAATCAAAGGATCATCATGGTTTGAAGCCCAAGAAATAGACATGATGGATGATATTCTTGTCTCTGTGAGTACATATTCACATTTCAAAGTGAAGCGTTTTTTATAATCACGCTTCTTTGTTCCCACCAAATCACGTTGAAGAAGATGAAGGAGTTTGTTATCCTTAGACATGTAATCCATTAACAATGTTTCTAGTATATTTTTAATGGCTAAGATGTTATTTATTAGCTAAAATCCATACAGTGTAAAATATAAGAATAACACTCGAAAGTATTAGATAAAAAACATTAATCTCAAGACAGTTACGTTAAAAACAAAACATAAATGAACATTATATTCAAAATACTCTTTTTATTAGGCCATGGAATAATGAGATTTACGCGTCATTGATTGGATCCTCCTATTTCGCATATTATTATTAATCAAAACTCCTCAATTCGGTTAGGAATTTATATAATTTTTTATTTCTTAAATCACGATTATGGACCATCATTCCAAAAAATGATCGTCAGTTGAACAAAATGTCTATTGGCGAATTCACGAGATTACCATAATAAGATAACTTAAATACATCAACATGAGTACCCTCTTTCTTTT
Source organism: Caligus rogercresseyi (assembly GCA_013387185.1). NCBI lineage: Eukaryota > Metazoa > Arthropoda > Copepoda > Siphonostomatoida > Caligidae > Caligus > Caligus rogercresseyi. The sequence goes on from CP045902.1 coordinate 18,210,606, forward strand.
CCTTCTTGAAACTATAAAGAACCCTAGTAGGAGCTGTTATTTAAAAAATGGTTGGTGCGTCAGCGCTTATGTTCATTTATTGGCACTAAATATTATTTGACGAAAATTTGCAAAAAATCTAAAGTCATAAATTGATCATAGCTAATTTAATAAAACTATTTTTTCAAAATACGTAATAATAAAAAGTTTGCTTCATTAAGAAACCTTTGACACCAGTGACGTCCGATTTCTACAATGCTAGTAATTTTTTAATTAGATATTCGTTTTCAGCATCAAAAATGAACCAGAATCGCGGGGACTATGTAAAAGAACTAAAAAAGTGGTTTCATTTTGGAGGTCATATATATATATATATAATATATCTGATGAAGTCGCGAAAGTATTATTTAGAATGTTCATAAACCTTATAATCTATGTATTTCCTTATATTCCTTATTACAAGTAAAAAGCCTCCATTTTTTCTTCCATAAATACGATATCAATTTTTTCAATTGGTATCCTTGCTGTTTTTTCTTCAATACATCTAATAGTTAGACTGAGATAACACAAAATAAACAATCATTCATTCCATGAATGTGAGGATGAAATTATCATCTCTGAATTGATTTGTATTAATTCCAATTTCTTTTTAAATATTGCTCGCTCCTTCACTGTTTCCAAACTTCAACCACAAGTCACGTTTAAAGAAAAAGGTCCTCCAATGACATACCTAAATTATATGTATTGTTCCATTGTGCCCAAAACTTCTTGAAAGAGTAATTTTTCATAGTGTCTAAAACTTTTTAAATAAATTATATGAACAATATATAATATTATATTCTTAACAACCATTGTTAGCTTTTCTATGGAAGAACATATTTCAAAGAGTGGTGAGGGGGGTGAAGAGTAGAATATAGCACGCATTTAGAAACAAAGAAGGGCGCATCCTCTATATACACAAAGACCTCTATGTTTTTGTTTAGGTACACACACACTGATGGGTCGAGAGGTGATGCTTTGATACTCTTCCAACGAATACCGTTGCTACCCGACTTTTTCCTTCTTCCTATTTTAATCCAAGTTTGCTTTAACTTTCATTCTTGTATTCCTTTTCAAGAAAATCCAACTGTTTAAATCATGAGAGAGTCAACTTATCGGATGATAATATAAATCTATTAGTAAAAAATTCCACAAAGGATGAATGGATAAAGAAGTCGAGTTCACCAGTCTAAGGAATTATATTATTGCACAAAGAGCTTTGACTTATTTTTAAATATATTAATGCAGTCTTCCAATTTACATATACCACCTTAACAGAGAATTTTCATTGTGCAGATTAACGCAGAGGTCACTTTTTCAATCCTCTTAGCTCTTTTATTTATGTTTTCTTCCTGACCTTTTAATAACTGGATACTTCACAAAATGAATTTAAAAAAAATTCGACTAACAAAAGTCTTCTGATGACGCACATCGAAATAAAAGGGCTGACTTGATGAAACAAGTAATTAGTTTTGTGAATAAGAAAAAAGGAAATCCTACAACAAAAAGCAATAACTTTAGTCATTACTTTCCTTTTTAATCCCTCAATCCCTTCTACTTTGATTTCTCTAGGGATAAAAACCAATCGTTTCGGGTCTCTTCATTCAACTTTAAGAGTATATAATTTGCAGAGCTGCGAGTCGGTACCGCCGATTCGGTATTCGGTAGAGTTTATTATATATCTACCGAATATCGATTGGGCGGTAGATAAAAAAGAAAGATACATTTATTTATGTATCTGTTGTATGACTTCTTCATATGCATTTTGTATCGGGCAATTATAACAAAAACAATTAAGTACATAATTTGTTATAACTTTTTTAGAAATTATTAAAGTACAGTTATTTTTGTATAATCATATATTCCCTCGGATTTTGAAGGCAATGGAATAGCAAACAAATTATTTCCTTAACTGTCTTTGTTAGTCGTTGTCCGATATTAATGCGCTTTCAGCTCCAGCGTTGCTTATTTATTTGGTAAAGTTCAACTTCTTCACACCAGGATACGCTTCCAGTTTCTAGATACCGATTTACATTCGGTAGTCACAGATCCTTCATTTGTGTTTGTGTTTTTTTACCTTAGTGTCTATTGTTTGTATGTACTATTGTAATCGGCAATAATTTCTAACAACTACATTCGGTAGTCGCAGCTCTGATAATTTGTGATTTAAAATGCCTCACATTTAGCCTTCTCTCTTCCTTTCTTTATTGAGTCTATAAGTATCCAGTTAGTTAGGTCGTTGAACTCCCAAAAGTGATACGCAATCATGTAAAATAATATAAAATTTTGAGTTTAAAAACAAAACAAGTTTGCAGTATCTCAAACAGCTTCGACGAGAGATGCAAAGAGAAAAGAGTGTTGACGATGGCGGAAAGAGTGCATTGTCGTCAAGCAGGCTAATAGATTCGTCAAAAACGTTAAGCTCAAATCTGAGAAGTCTCAAAAATGGTAACAAAGTGGTAAACAAAGGCCACTAAAAGGACATCAGAGGTCATGGAGGATATGAACAACGCTGTTAAGGCATCCCAGACGTGTCGGACATGAAGACGATCTAAAGAAAAATGATATATATTTCATCCAAAAGAAAGGCAATTTTATGCCGCATAACTTTCTAAAATTTGATATAAAAATAGGGGAAAAGAATATGCTAGTCATGTCCCCCTCCAAGAAGACAAGAACGGATTGACAGAGAGCAATGAAATAAGGAGCGAAGCAATTTATCTCCTCAGTACTACATTTTTCTTAAATCTTTGGTTGAAATGCCGCCTTCCACGTACAATATATGAGACTCCAATTATATTAATAAAAACTTAATAAATGAAATTGATAGTGCGTTCTTTATGAACCTTACTTATGAAGAACAATATTTGGGTCCAGTACGATAGTCTATGCAACTATTTGCCGTGACGTCAAATCTATGTTATAGTCTACGATCTCTTGAATCAAAGTTTATTTTTATAGGACTTTCATTAAAATTTAAATGTATCATGGCCAATATCAAATGTAAATTGATCTTAGGGAAACGTGAATAAAGACGTGTTAATATTAACATCACAGTAATAGCTCTATCTACATATATAATACGTACGCTGTATGAATAATAATAGCGTTGTTTCTTTGTGTAATAATTAAAATAGCATTTTTTTGCTGTTTAAAATTTCCCAAAATGTGTTGAAAGAAAGGTAAAGGAGGAGAACGTTTGACAAGGACATCATGTAACAACATAAATTGTTCCTTGGAATTTGTCTCCGTTGTCTAGTTTACTCTATGTATTCATCTTTTACAGCTACACCCTCCATCACCGAATATCTTCGTCTATATTCCACAGAAGCTGCATATCTATTTACCAACCCATTTATTCTATTATTATTAATGTTAATTATCTAGTCATGTTTATGGTTCTTGTGTCTTCTTCACCGAAGATTAATTGAAATTCAGAGGATACTTTTGACTAACTCTTAAAAATTATTTGCTGGAACTTTTCTATTCCTGCTAGTGAAAGAAAGCCTTTTTTTCTTATTTCGATATTTTGAATAATAATAATAATCATTCAACAATTCCAAATGGAAAAAATCTCATATCAAAAACATAATTCTAAATTGTGTAGCCACTTTATAGGAGTATAAAACAGTGTAAATACGCTATAATGATTATCCATATCTACTCGGATGATGAAACTCTATCAAACTCAATATGCAAAATAAAAAGAACCGTAATAACCTAGATGCAGCGAGTAAGGACTGCCCTAATATTTGGTATATTCCGAAATTTGAAGGAAAAATTGAAGGGAGTTCGATAGCCGTGTTCGTTAAGGCGTGTTCAACTCTCAATGTTGGGGGTGCAGGTTCGATGCCGAGAGGGGATGGTCATATTTGGTCCACATACCTCATTGATAAGATCCTAGGTTCGAGTGACTAATTTTAATATATAATGCTTATTTATATCCTGTCGGATGCAATTCTATCGAGCCATATCGAGCGCAAAAAACTATATTAAGGGTGAGATTTAATATATATTTAGTTTTGTAAATGAGTAGTGGAATGCCATCATGGATATAGGTAGGTAAAAATATGAGTAAATGTGATCATTATACGTAACCCCTTATTGAGACTTCTTACTGTAGCATGTAATATATATCTATAATATATATATATATTATATATATAATAGATATATTATATAATTATATATATATATACTATATATATATGTCATTATTAAATGAGTTGACAAATAAGTATGTACATATTTATACAAACACTAACAACATTTTTCATCTATAGCCCTTGTGTGGGGATTCCCCATTTTGTTTTCACATACAATAAAACGATGGTCGCCCACACCCATTATACACATATGCATAAGATAACGAAGTATCCAAATATTATTATTATTTATATTTTGTACATCTAGCTTTTGGTGTACTTTAATTATCAAAAATATCTTATGTGCACACTCACACAAATACTCAAACGGAAGTATTAGAAATATTTAATACATAGGTTTGTGCCCAAAAATATATACTCTTAGGAAGTCCGCCCACAGACATTTATAATATAGTCACCATGTTGTTGGCTATAAATGTTAACAATAGGAAATGTAATAAAATCAAATGCTCGCATTAAAACAAAGGAGGATGATTTGGATAGGAGGATATGAAGATTTTCGAAGCCCCCTGGACTTTTAGGAGCTTCAACCGCTTTGATTAATAAAGAACAAGTCAAGTATATAAAGAATATCAGATACGTTTATTTCATATGTTCATTGATAGTGAAACGTCATAAATCTTATTATTATATTGTGACGGAAGGAGACGAATCTGCTCCCTCAACATTGAAGTCGAACTCCTGTACATTGTTTACCTCTTTGCGAATCTCTGTTTTATGGAGTTATTTTGGTCTGCCCAGACTCTCCTACTCTAGCCACTTTTATAACATAAAGATAACATAGATTTGTTCAATGATGTCTATAGTTAAAATAATCAGGTTTTACTGTAAACATATATAATATTTTTAAGTAGGTTATATTCAGGCGAAGTTAAACATACATATATACAAATAATACAAAAGGAGATTAGATTAAGGTATATTTAGCTTATAAGAATCGGAAATGCCATTCTCTATTTGTAGGATGTGCACAAGTATTATTAAATTATTATCAGACGTGGACAATGTATGGATGTGAGACCCTCTCTCCAATACACATATTGTGTACACATGTTTTTTCCTCTCATATCGCCATTTTACAATATCATGTCCATATTTGGCAAGGAGGACGGATTTATTGTTAGCTATATTGAGCGGCATACTTGTTTCCCTCTTTCATGGCAACAGGTGGACAAATGCACGTACATAAGAAAACAAAGATGTAGAGACACTTGATGTAAGAATTAACACTGAAAAGGAAATGTCACACTACCAAATTACTGCACTTGTTCTTTCTCTTTCTATCAGCTTTCTATTCTGTGTCTCTTGTAATTTAATGGGCAGTTGCGAAATGTCTGTATGATAATATGTGTGGGTCAGAAGAATGGACCAGAAAAATACAATTAGGAAGAAATGACCCAAGAAAAAAATACCACGAAAAAATAGTATTTTAGTGGAAATCAACGTAGTTTTAAAATACTATTTCTATATAAATTAAATAATAATGC
>CP045902.1:18216376-18226915 GCA_013387185.1 Caligus rogercresseyi
TTGCCGGAGGCTTCGATGAAGCTGGGGGAAAGCAATTTAAAGCTGGTGCACAGGAGTGAGACAGGTCTATAGCTAAGAGGGCTATCTACTGGTTTGCATTTCTTCAGTACAGTACTTCTAGCCTGGCTGGGGAAGGGATTATCGTGTTGATGCGGTGGACAATCGGAAGGCCAAGTGCAGTCCCGCTCTCTTTTTGTACGACAATAGGGATTTTGTCGATGCCAAAAGAGTGCTTGAGTGCGAGCTATTTTAGTCCTTTCTTCACCGTGGCAGTACCCTCGCTGCGGTATTTGAAGTCGTTGTCCGGATTGACAGTAGGACTAACAGTTTAGGAGGTGCGTATTTTCGAAGAGGAGACACATCCTTGTAGAATTTATTTCTAAGCATTCGCCTTAACCCTTTTTTGCACGACTGCTTAAGTGTCTAGTCGAAGCCTAGCTTTTGGAGTGGCGTATCTTTGTTAAGTTCTTCTTTTTTCCCATCTCCTTTTATGTTTATGGCTGCAAAGATAATTTCGACTGCGACTTATAATATGGTTCTTCATTTTTGTTTTTAAAACATATACTTCAGAGCAACTCATAGTCAAGAAAATACGGAATGATTAAAGTATATAATCCAAATCAAATGTGTCCTAAAAATATATTAAAATATTTCATAAATAACAAATCATATAAATACTATTGTCTTAAAACAATGTAATTGTATGCAAAGCAAAAAAAAAGTAAACACAAAAATGTTCTAGGAGTTAACCATTATGTTGAAAGATTAAATCTTTTAGGCTTGATGGAATGTGAGGTTTTTTTCTCCTTTTTAGTAGAACGTATGCCATATGAAATTAACTCTTGGGTAAGAATTATTTAATATTTTTTTACCATACAGTAAAAATATTTACAATATGCATGGTTTTTCAAACATTTATGCAAGATCAATCTTGATAAAAATAATGTATGAATAAAAATACGACAATCAGCTTCTTTTCTTCAAAACGGTAAATTTGTGTTTTGCATTTATTTCTATTCATTTATATACTTCAAATATACATGAAGAAAAAAGGTTCATTTCATGTCTGAAGGACTAAAGATTGAATGAATTATTTTTCAGGAAAATAATGCTTGGAGCCATGTGACTTTTATGAAACAAAAATTCATAATGTTGATTTAAAATATTTAGCTTACATTCATGTATTCTTTAAAAATACTACAACTATTACGTGACAAATTAACAAATTAATATTTAAATCTATAGATTCATAAATTGTCATGATGATATTTCGTGAGTATATTTTTTCTTCATATCTAGTTTTATTATCAAATAAATAAGGAAATCGTTTTATTATAATATTAATTAACAAATATAAGTTATTAAAAAACCGATGGACACTACGGGTTCCTTGGAATCATAAGTTATACAATTTGGTCGGCACTTAACAAAATTGAAATTGGCAGTCACTTGGAGTAAGCAATAGGGTTTACTTTTTTATTTAAAATAATATTCATCATAAATTTGAGACTATGATCCTACTACAGCTCCTTAAAAAGTGCAATATCTATATTTGGTAAATGATAAGCATGTTTAACTACATAACATGTGCTTAACATATAATGAAGCATAAAGTAAACATACTAAAGAACATTATCAATACTTTAAAAAATCTAGATAATTTCAGCTTAAAAAATCTAAATATATTATTTTTTTAGTCTTCACATTTATGAACCAAAGGATCTAGTTTTTTTTTTTGCCTATATGGTTCGATAAAATTGCATCCGATAGGATATAAATAAACATTATAGCGTTAAAATTAGTCTATCGAACCTAGGATCTTACCAATCAGGTAGACCAAAATTGACCATCCCTCTCGGGATTCGAACCTGCGCCCCCAACATTGAGAGTTGAACACGCCTTAACACGCACGGCTATCGAGCTCCTTTGGATCTAGTTTTGGATCATAAAACAAAAATATCAGTTTTTATTCTTGTATACATCTTCATTGTAGTAACAAATAGAGAAATATAGCGTAATAGGACAATGGATCACAGTGCTCCGTCATGAGTAAATAAAATGTTATAAAACTTTATAGATTCCCTAGTTGTAGACTCAGAGAAATCATTTCCAAGTCCCAGATATCAAAAATGTCTTTTATTTGGCTTAAGGGTCAAAGTTATTTATATTCGTAATTAATTGCGATATGGGAATATATATATTGTTCATACCAATATCACAAAGGGGTAAAATCTTAAATCGTAATATTGCACAAAATATTAAAGAATACAATATGACATTTTCTATTCAAGCTCAAAAAGGAAAAACAACAACATTATCAAGCGACTTCCAAAAACGGAAAAATATTTTTTCACCTATAAATAAGCTACATTCTTCCTTTATTACGATCGAAAATTAGACTTTTGACTGACCCCATCAACAATTACTTTTTCTTTGTGGTTTTTTCTGTGTATTTAACAAAATCGTATCTTTTGTGTTTTTTTTCTTTGTAAACTATATATATTGACCAAGTGAAATATAGTCTAACTAACTAGATTGAACTTTTTGGATAATTGCATTCAAGCCCCCATGTAATATGATGTAGATATAAAATATACATGGATCACACTTCTTCTATAAATTGTTTTTTAATATAACTTTATTTATTCAGAGAAATTACACATAATATAATGTATAAATAAACATTGTAGTTTAGAATTAGTTCCCTAATTATAAAAGTTACTCAACAATATTAAAACAAAACACAATACATCAGACAATAACCATAATTAAAAAACTATTCTTTAAAAATTAAATTGAAACAAAAGTAATAAAAACATTGTATGAATTGTTTTTCACTTCATTTTTCTACAAAATAGTGATAAATGTTTTATTTTTAATAAACTTTTTTTAGTATATTAAAAAAATAATTGATTACGCATTACGTTAAGCCTCACACATGTATAATTTATAGCTTGTCCAAAAGGTTAGCGAGGGAAACCATCATTCGCCTGACCAGCGCCATTTATTTTTTGCATCCACTATTATTTATTATGGTTGAGGTCTGTATAACATCCATTGTTTTTTGTTTCCCCCTTCAGTGTCTCCTTATGGCTTAAGTGTTTTGAAATTATAAATCATAGAAAATACGGGTCAATCTAAGGATCTTCAAACCAAAATGTTTATGCAGTGTCCCATATGGGAATGCTTCTTTCTTTAGAGTTTAATAGCTGAAGAAAAAAAAATGCTCTGCTGCTCATTATATTTATAATAAAAGTCTCCTTTACAAAGCATAATTATTATTTTATATATCAATTTACAACATGGGATTGCTAATTTTTTTTTGTGTTATTACTTATTGAAATTAATATATTGCATGTTCCTTAGAATGGTAAAAAAACCTATACAAATATATTAATCAGTTTGAGTTTTAGAAGTTGTTCATTATTAATACAGAAACACAAAATAAATATAATTATTTTACATTTTTATAATTGTTTTTAAAATTTTCTAAATAAAATGTTCTTTCAAAATGAATACGATCATGAGATATATGACGTCAGTCAAAAAACAACATCATGTATTTACTATTTATACGCCTTGACATAATAATTTTATAGATGAATAACATAAAAATATTTTTGATATACTGTAAATAATTAATAAGGCTTAAAAAATGTCTTTTAAAAAGCATAAATATTAATTTTACTCAATTTTACATAAATGACTGAATAGATGTTTGCTTTATTTTATATCTATTAGTTTAAAAAATGTTAAAATAAGAAAGCTGCTTTGAATTGTAAAACAGGCAAGTAATAAGATCTCTTTAGAGTTTGTACTTAAATTGATAATTTTCTCAATTATTTCATATCATGATGTATTTTCCAGCTAACGTATATATAAAAGAGATGTTAAAATATGTCCTTTAGATATGCACAGCATAAAATATTGCATTTAAAACAATTATTTAACTAGAGGCATGTATACACTCAGAGAGTGCAAACCTCCGCCGATCCCCACCAATGAATCACTTGGTCTTTTTGTCATTTCCAACCCTCTACGCACTGTCCCTTTAACTCGACATACTGCTCCTTTAACTCTACACACTTGAATTATAGAGGGCGTTCCAGTTCATCAAAAGGAGAGCACAGCACAGCGACATCTATTGGCAGAGTAGGCTAACTTGAAATATTTATTAGTATTTAGCTCATTTTGCATCTTAAAGAAGCACTCAGAGATGCCAAAATTTAATCACTTGTTCCTTTGGTATTTCCAACAACTCCACAAAGTTTCATCCAATCCGTTCCGCACTTTTTGATTTATCCTGCGGACAAACAAACCAACGCCAGTGAAAACAATACCTCCTTCGGCGGAGGTAATAAATTAGGAGGCTCTTTCCGCATTTGTAATTGACCATAAAATACATCACTTCAGTAAAGGGTTAAGAATTATATTCTTATATCTGTAGGGATCTTTTATTTAATAACGCCAACTGATTTTTAATATTTAGTTTCTTTTCTATCAAACCATATCTCTAGAGAAAAAAGGTTTGTTATTCTTAAGGAAGTGCTTATCCTCATAATTATTACTCTTCTATACTATTTACAAACAATAATATAATAACTCAATGGACAAAAACAAATATATATATTTTTGTGATATTATATATTGTTCAATCAAAGAAGTTTCAATCAGAAAGAAGCGTCCGGATTGGATCTCATCCAAAGTCATTGATGTCTGAATGTGATGTGGACACAATCATATGTTTTGAGTCTCTTGGTGTTTCGTTGGAAGGACTGTGGTATTATTTACCTTATGTACAAACATCAAGTAAGTAAGACACAGGTAACAATGATTTTTTTTTGGAATCAGGGATCATTGACTGGTTTGAAAGACGTGTCTGTAATGTTAAGAAAGAAGTATCTTTTATATTCATACATAGATATTTGTCCAACTCTAATGCATGAAGGAAACCCTCTATGAATCATCGGGAGAGAAACTTAAGACACTTTGAAAATACAGTAATGGTGCCTTTCTTCACAGAGTCAAAGTTTCAATTTTTTTTAAGTATGTCAATATGTAAATATAAATGTAGGGATTAATTTCGGCCAATTTTTTTGTACCATTCTGTAATTAATAATGGCTTTTATTTCTTTAAAATTCGACTATCAAGTAGACTTATGCTATTGTTAACGTCAATCCTTTCATATAACTTAAAAAAACGATAAGATATAATTAATTTATGTTCCCAATTGGGTTTCAAATCAACAATATTGATCCCGACTCGTTAGTAACGTTGCTGTCCATTGCATCAATTGTACATACATAATTTTTTAAATTATAATTTGACAGCGGGGAAAGACATTGGACATGTTTCAAAGTACGTTACCCAATATACTCAAGGGAGTGCCAGAAACGGACACAAGAATAACAAATGCCTTTTTTTGATAAGATACATTCATCACCTTTAAAAAACAGTGACGTCATTGGATTATTCAATCCATAAACAATATTGACATTTTTGTTGTAAGTATTTTCTTCTATAGCATTAAGTCCGCAAACGTATCATAAGCATTGTCTTATAAGGGGTGTGAGAGTGAGCCGGAACGGTACATAACACAGGTCCGGTAAGGAATTCAAGTCCATTACGAACCCTGAACACCTTAATCAAGGATGCTCTAAATACAAATTAAGACAATCAAAAATGCAGATATCCTTTAAGAACTTTATACCATTTTCATGTATGCATAATTCAGATATTGAACAAGCATTTTATCAAAGTAGCAGTCAAAGTCTAAATATCAAGTCTTAAAGAAAAAGGGAGAAATGACCAAAGTAAAGACAAGCTATATAGGAAGATATAATTGCACATTTATTGCTGTATTTTCTTTTTTCTACTTCAAAGACACCTTACTTGTTTCATCACGTAGCGGGTCAGCCATCTTAAGTCACTGAATGTATTCAAAACAGCTCCTTAAGAGAACTGAATTTGTTTTCTCTGTGAATATCCAGTTATTAGTTACGTCAGGTTATAAAGATCATGTTTTTTTTCTTCTATTCATCGGTAACCTTGCAAATAACAACAAAAGAGCAAAAAATCTTGTGGGGGGGAGGGGATATTATATCCTTCCCTATCTAAAGGGATTTTTCACGGTCTTCATGGATGATGGGCTTAAGCAGGGGGTGTTTAATTTGCGCTCAATCCCTTGATGCCTTTACCTAGATATTGATTAATGAAGAGGAATGAAGACGGAAGACAAAAAGTAATACAAAAAACCTTCAGTTGGAATGAATGCCTTGTAATCAATGTAATTGAAAACATGGATTTGGACTTTCAGGTATGCTTGTTTTTATTGTTTATTACTCACTACGTGATTGAATGTAAACAGAGTATGTGTGTGTGTGTATCCCAGACTCAAAACATCCATAGTACCCAACAACGACTAAAAAGAATAATAAAATGTGTTGATCGTGGCACTGAAATATTATATTGAATTATGCTTCTGCACACCCACTTCTTGTGTTAGTATTAATCGTTAATATTTGATGTACATTCTAAAATATTCCTCTATGGCCTCGCCGATGAATAGTACTACAATTATGTATGATTCAAATGATTCAATACATCTAGTCCTCTCGACAATATTAATCGGATGTAAACCGTTGCAGCGAATAAAGCCATATATAATTTATATGTATATATATATATATATCAGGAAACGACCGGGTACCCGTCCCGTCCCGGTGTCTAAAAATCACCGGGTACCGGGACACATCATCATAGCGCCCTCTAATAAGACGTTGTTGACGTTTGCGAAAAATTATTGTTCGTCATTCTGAGATTAACGACGGTTTAAAAAAAAAAAAATAAAAAATTTTTTACTTTTTGATAGGAAAAATTTCTAAAAAACGTCGCCCCTTGCAGAGTGTCGAACGAATGAATAAATTAAAGTCCCAGCTCTGCTTAAAAAATGTACTCCCCGGTTGCGGCGGAAAAATTAATAACTTTGACCTCGTTGCGCGACCTCGTAATGTTGACCGATTTTGTTCAAACTTTGTATGTCGTCTTCTTTTATCACCAAAAAACAGAAAATCCACAAAGTCGCTAACATTTCAAACATTTGAAAAATAAGAACAACCCTAATATATATATATGTATATATATATATATATATATATATATATATATATATATATATATATGTATATGAGGCATATGAACTGACTGCCACGAAATAGCTTTGTTGTTCAGTTTTTTATTATAAAAATATAGGAAGAAAGGAGATAAATTCTATACTTTGATTGTTTCATAATTAATTTGTTTGAAGAGAAAAATGCAATTCCTTAATAATAACTTATAAAATATCATTAAAAACTTTTCGAACCCTTTGATCCTGCCATATCCAATACAGTCATTAGGTATACAGCCATTTTTTAAAGAACATTTTTAGACTGACATTTCTTAGACAATGACTCTTTTTAGACATGGACATATTAAGACATTAAACAAAAATACCCTATCAATGGGGACCTCGAGTTCAGCCTATTATAAATGTGACATATTGGGGTCACAAATACCCCGCTTTTGGGCCATCAGCTTCGGCTGGACACAATTATGGTGTTTTGGGGTATCAAATCACCCACCAATGGGTTCTCAGGTTCGGCCAGACATATCTACTATATTTTGAGGTTACAAATCCCCCTCCAATGCGTCCTTGAGTTCTGCAAAACACAAGTATGGTGTTTTAGGGTTACAAATGCTCGACCAATGTGTATTCGGGTTCCACTGAATACAATTGTGTATTTTAGAATAACAAATCCTCAGCTCATTGGCCCCTTGTATTTGGTTTGACACCAACATGTATCTTCCCATTTTTTTTTGTTTCTTTGCATCCAGTTATTATTCAGGTCGATGCTCTATAGTTCAATTATTATTGATTTCAAAATTTCTTATGGGCTCATTTATTTTCTCCATTGGGGTATTTGGGTATGTTTTCAGCTAAAAGGTAGAATTAATGTTTCTCTTACCTATGAGTTCCAAAATGTCTCTTTTAAAGGCTGTCTGTACCATCATTATTTCCAAATATATCAAAATAACTGTTTCCCAATAGCTTCTACAAAAAATCATTTGATATGTTTAGAGACATTTAAAAAAAGAATAATAATATAGTAAAAATATAAAAAACATTGTTCCACTTGATGCGACTCATTGGTCTTTCAGTTTTAATTGGAGGGAAAAAAGAATAACTATGCTATCAATTTGATGGGATTATAAGAAAATGGAAATCTGATAAGATAATACTCGAAAAGTGTTACTAAAAGGGTAACCAAAATTACAAATGTATATAGAATAGCATTTGACTATTTAAATGTTTTCATAAAGACAAGAGGTCACATGTAAAATATGTTCTATAAATGCTGATTTCAAAATTGTACATTTACGGTATGAAACTGCATTATAGCACAACCAATATACAGGAAACCAGGGATGGTATAGAAAGAAAAACCCAAGGAGAACATAAATAAGGTGAGGCAATGGGAATCGACGTAGGCAAATGCAGGGCGACAGCTGACTATTTTGTTGTGATGTCACAGGTGCTACGCTTGATTTATAATTAAGTTTGTATTGGAAGGAGAAAATGTCATATTCTCGAGGAAGTTATCGTGTTTGTGCCACCCCCTCTTGCTCTAATCCTCGAGATGTACAATATTTTACACTTCTGACGAAGGATATCGATATCCAATGTCTGTGGATTGCATGATGAATGCGAAGATCCGCGATCGTCATTTTACTCCAGATGACTTCCAAAGGAATATTCAGGCTGAGCTTCTTAGCATCTTTGCTTGGAAGAAGCTTAAGTCTCAAGCTGTTCCTTCACTCTTCATCCTTGGATCACCCTCCTCAAGTGTGTCCAAGTCCTTCAGACAGGTCCATCAAGAAGCCCATGAACGAAAAAAAAATTGTGAGTTGACTATTGAGGAGGAATGAGTAACTCTCACTCACAAAATGAAGCTGTCCTGCTACAAAGTTAAGTGCCTCAAACTTAGCTCATAAAACTTTAAGGAAACTTTAATTAGAACCTCATTCGAAAAGGATTACACAGCGATTCAAACAAGAAGCTTAATGAATCCTTCGACAAAGTGGCTACTCAAAAGAATATGTAGCTACCGCCCTCATCCTACGGAGCATATGTACCCGGGCCTTTGAGTACTTGCGCTCACGGAAACTCCTTCCTCTGCCTAGTCGGCAAACACAGGAAAAATTCCAATGACTGTTCCAACGAGGGTCTCTCCTATATCGCTGGATACTTAGTCAGGAAGTTGAAAGACCTCCACACAAATTTGGGGAACACACGAGTAATATTGAAGGATTGGAAGAAACTCAAAGTCCTTGGATTGAATTATTACCACCCTTCACCCGATTTTTGAAGTTCTGTCATTTTAAAAAATAATTTCCAATTTTTTCATAATAGCCATCAAGACGCAATCGATAAAGACCCCATGCTTTTCAAAGACTTTTTAAAACACTTATCAATTTATATCCAAATTGGTCCAAAAAAATATTATTGCTTTTGTAAGAAAATTGACGGATTTGAGTCAATTTTCTTAATAAGCTACTTCAACTAAAAAATGTTTGTGAAAACTTAAACACATAGGCCAGATTACTAATTAGCGTAATTATATTTATATTCTTATGTTCCCCCTTTTTGTATGTACATATGTATAATTCTATTATTGTGATTTATAAATTTCTTCAAATAAATTAAAAACTTTATTGTAAAAATGATTTTATTGTTTCAAATTATTATTTGCTAATTACTTAAAATAATGAATACAAATGATAAATCATTTACATAATAATTGTTTCATGCATTAAAACAATATTTTTATGAAATATTTTCAATTGAGATATAAAGTTGAGAAATAATTTCTATATCATAGCACTAATAAATAATTTTTTTTATTGTAGCATTCGTGACGTAACAAAAATTTATCATGCGAACAAAAGCATAAGTCAAAGATCTCCTCTCACCTCATTTATATTCTCCTTGGAAAAACCTCTCACGTAAATCTACCCCCTTGGGGTACCCGGGATTCGAATCAGCCCACATATGATTCATGAATTATTTCTAACCGAGGACATTATCCACTAGGCTAGAAATACATGGGTTCCTCGAGCCCCGCCAGTTACTTTAGTGAGGGTTAAAGCATTGTTTGATAGGTCATTGGTTTCTGCCAGTTAAAATAATGGGGATGTCTATTTATCTCTCTCTATCTCTCTCTTTCTTTCTCTCTCTCTCTCTCTCTGTCTATATATATATATATATATAGATAGAGAGAGAGGGACAGAGAGAGAATAGGACAACAGTCTACATCCGAGAATATTTTCCTTAAAAGAAAGTGAAAAGCTCTTAACAACACCCCACATTTTTCAGGGAAATAAAGAAAAAGTAAAAAAGATAATTGAATCTTAACTTTTTAACAATTAGAAGGAAGATATTCATTAAGTTACTTAAAAGGATCGATGACACTCTCCAAGTAAACCAGGGAAACACCTAA
>CP045902.1:18235907-18263508 GCA_013387185.1 Caligus rogercresseyi
TGGGTGTGTGTATTTATTTTTTTGCCTAAAGATAACTATATAAATACTTACATAAACAGACTGATGGATGAATAAGATCTATATATATACAAATACTTATATGGGTATTTGTTTGTAATTGCTAATTTAGTATAAGTAAAATTTGTTTTTTTCTTCTTTACTTAGCCCTCTTAGATCTTTGTTTTATATGATAGCATATAAACATATAGTATACGAAAAATAACTCAAAATCACCTTACATTTTTTTTTTAATATTTCCATAAGAATCTACTAATTCCTAGTCAATCCAGAGGATTTCTTTATGAGGCCAGGACATGCAGACACAATTAATGATTCTGTTTTTGAGACATATGTACTTCCTGACCACATTTTCACTTAATGGTTAATAATTGTTTCATCAAATATTATATATAAGAGTTACAATAAGAGTTTTCCATAAGAATGAAACTCCATGAATAGAAATCTGAAAACACAAAAAATATTAAACTATGAATGCAAGATGTAACGTAGGCTGCTATATATTGTGACAAACACCCAAACTATTTCCAATACTTTCGTTCAAATATTTGAAATACCTCCTTCCCTTCATTAGCGGACTTTAGTTGATTGAACTATGCTGTGGATCCAGAAGTCAGTAGAAGATATTGTTTATCAAGTTAGTTAGTCAAATTTTATTTCTCAATATATATATATATATATATATTATATTTATTATATAGATAGATAGTTAGATAGATTACTAACTTATTAAAAACCACGGAAAAAGACACAAAAATATAATAAAATACAAAAACACACCGAAAGAAACTTTAAAAATAAATATAAATGAATGTAGCAGCAAACTATTACTTTATTTCCCGCCAGATGGCGCGGAGATAGTTGCTCCCTACATAAAGGAATATACTTAATTACATCATTTATATGTAAGCAAATTCCATATATTATGCTTCAGTTATTCCATGTAAGTGTAATAATTAATTGCATGTAGTTTATAAGTATGTAACTTTTGTATGCATGTGTATTACTCTTATTAATAAACCTGGATTAGAAAGAGAGTGCATACATTAGACCTAAACTGGGTTGTGATCATACACTCTCATCCTCTTTCTCCAGCGGTCTACTCTTATGTTAGTTTATTATTACTAAATCTACATGAATAAATAAACTATCGTATTTCGTTCCAATGTATACAAATAATGTTCTAAAATCTCATATTGAAAGTATTTATATGAGAAATTTATTCATTTTCACTTAAAATTACTTTTTATGTGTCTTACTAGAACAATAGAAAGTATTTTTCTTCTTCACAGTTATCCAAATTCTCCTTTACCAACAACATATCCACCCAGCAACCCTCAATTGCTCTGATGTTTCAGGCCTAAAAGCCTATTAAAACCAAGAAATGCTTTTATGAGAAGTGATAAGAAGAGGAAGAAGGGCATTAGTTTTAAAAGGAAGGAATTCATACCCCATTTAAAAAAGCTTATACAGATTAGCTACATATTAATGTTCATACATACATTCCTTATCATTACTTCAACATCACTTTCCCCTTAGTGAATAATTTAGTTATCACTGAAATAAATAAAAAATCCTAAAATAAATGTTCAGTGATGTCACCGGTTTTTATGTTTCAACAAAAAAGTCCCTTAAAATGACGTCACTGGGTATTACTTTCACCATTCTCCCTTTTTCACTCCTTATTAATTTCAATTCCTTCCTTTTCTTTTTTGCATCCTCAGTTGCTGACTCCTACATTGTTCCATTTTTATTCAGTCTCATTGTACATCCAATTAAAAGTTAGCTAGGTCGGGTGTTCTATATATATAACAGGTCGGCTGATAAGTCCCGAGACTAACTAAGAAGAAAACATTTTCTTGACAAATTCAATTTTATTTTCAACATAGTTGCCTTCGAGGGCGATACAGCGATTATAGCGATCTTTCAATTTCAGAATCAAATTTCAGATTCTGCTCAGAATCATCAATTCGTTGTTGTTTTGGTCGATTGTGAGCTCTCGCGGCACCCACTCTGCACAGAGCTTTCGCATGTCCAAATATTCATGCACGATATGTCCAACGCGCTCTTTCGATATCTTCAGAGTCTCAGCTATCTGGATCAACTTCACTTTACGGTCATTTAAAATCATTTGTGGATTATTTTATGTTTTCTGGTGTAACCACCTCTTTTGGGCGTCCACTGCGTTTATCATCATTCGTGCTCACACGACCACGTTTGAATTCAGCAAACCATCGACATATGGTTGCTTTCGATGGAGCAGAGTCCGGATAACATTCTTCAAGCCAAGATTTAGTTTCGACGGTATTTTTCCCATCAAAAAATAATGTTTTATTAACACACGAAATTCGTCTTTTTCCATTTTTTTCACAATAACAAAAGTAGCTTCACTTAAAACGCAATATCTCACAAACTAGTTGTCAGACAGCTGTTACATTTATGCATGTATGTTTTGGAGGTTGGTACTAGCTGACAGTCATATGAAAACAAATCCACTGGCGCATCTATGTGTTAGTCTCGGGACTTATCAGCCGACCTTGTATATATATATATAAAATATAGCAGAAAATACTCATTTTTTTAGCCATAATCTATTTAATTTTAAAGGTATGTTTTGATCATTTTCATCACTATAATGAAAACATAATTTATTTAAGTATTATTCAATAAAAATAGAAATTGGCATTGAAAAATGCAAAAGTTAATTAGACCACTATATCTTTATAAAATTATCTTTATATCTATTAAAGTGGCTTTGGGACGGCATGAAAAAAATTGGTCAATATTGAAAAAATAATAATGACTACGCAAAGAATGGTCATATACGACAGGGTTAGGGAAGTAACGGAGTGGAATAATATACCTGAATACCGTCCAAATACTTAGTTTTTCAATATTACTCAATTGAAAAGTATTGTTTTTTCAATATTAAGTCGAAATATTGCACACAAATACATGCTTCTCCATTGATTAGAGTCGTTTTTTCCTCTTAAATTAATATTTTTCTTTTTAACCAATGATGTTATTCATAAATAACCCTTAACAGTTGAAAATGAATCAAAATACACACTGCACATTTCAAGATTTAAAAATTCGTAAAGAAGGCTCAAAAATCTATAAACGTGTATAAATAGTTTATACAGCAAACTATTACTTCTTAATTTTATAAACACGAATAAAATCTGACCCAGTTCTGGTTTTGAAGATTTTTATTGGTAGCATAGCCTTTAAAACAAAATAGCAGCTTACTATCTACTATGTTTCAATTTATTATATAATTCACTAAAACAATATCATTCATTATTACATTGCTTAAAAAGTATTAAAAACATATACAGCTGAGAATGAGATTAAAAGATTAAAATTTAAGGGCTATAACAGATCCTAGCAGGTGAACGAATACATGCTAATCCGCTTCCATTTGATCCTGGTATCTCTTTTATTTCATGTTTGAAAGTTGACTACTGATCCATTTGTTATTGCTTAGAAAATTATAAGTTTGAATCAATTGAGAATTTGAGTTCTTAATGCCAGAGCCAAATGTCCTTGAGAGGAGAGCAGGGGTCAAACGATGACCCGGTGTAAGTCATTCCATTCCACCAGCATGATCCTAAGGAAAATTATTATAACTCCAACTTTAATACCATATAATTACTAATTATTTTATAAGAACGATTATATGGGTTGCAGTGGTTCGATATAAAGCCTTTGAATTAAATGTACTACAGGGGGACAGTGGCACTCGGTGGCATCAACGTAATAAAATATATCCATCTACAGCGCTGCAGCTGTTAAAAAAACATCAAAAACATAATTTAAACTAAAATGTTTAATTATGTTTTTACGCATTAACATTATTTTATGTACATTCTGTTCTTTTTGTGCTTGTATATATTTTTATGAACTGTGGAATACAAAAAAACATTAAATAAACAATCGAAACTCACATCATGTTGATTTTTTATGTTTTTGTGCATTTTATGTTATATTTTATTCGTTAATTACCATCATTTGATCAATGTTTGAGTCTACCACTGATTTTATATTCACTTTTATTGGCAACTCAACCGTTGATTTTCAATAGTTTAGAACTTTGACATTTATACATATTCTAGTCGTGATTGTTTTTTTTTACTTTTATTGTTATATATTAAATAAAAGACTGTTATTAAGTTCTTTTATTTGTACCGTATATAACAAAATAAACATTTTAATTCATGTTAAAATTGTTATTTTATCTTTTAAAACCAAATACTTTAATTTATTACATAGATTTTATGTATTATAATACATAAACTAAGAAACCTAAAACAATATGATTTTTTTTAAATAATATACAACAATATGCAAGATTACTTTCTCATAAAATGATATCCATTGCTTAACTCCTCCATTGAACTCCTCTTCTATTCTTGAACAACAACAGCATATTTTACGTCCATGGAATCCCATACATCTGGACATAAACTGCATTAAGAGAGAGTGACTATATAAGATCATGAAGCATCTTAGAGCTTTTACAATTCATTCAGAATCATCTCTTAGGATAAGGGTTGTCTTGCTTTTAAGCTGATGTGCCCAACTCTCAATTCAACTCAAGATTCGTCATGGTCATGGAATGTGTTCATATATGTACATATGTATTATATGTGTGTGTTATATAATCGCCTCTTCTTCTTCTTTATTATTATATTATAAAAAGCTTTAATTGTGAGACTTAAGAACTCATCAACTTGCCTGTTATTTTGTGTAAAGTGTGTGTGACGGATCAAAGGAAAGAAGAGAGGGATGTGGCCCACATTGACTGGGATCACCTTGGCTTATCTTGGAGGGAAAATAATATATATATAAATATATATACAATATATAATATATAGGCATTTTATTTACATACATAACAATTGTAGACAAATTGATATAAATTATAAAAGTTTTTCTCGAATATAATATAAAAGAGCCTACATCAAAAAGTTGCTACGTTGAGTGTATAACATAATAATTAGGTATTAGATAGAAATATTTTATGTTAATCCTAGGAAGCTCATCAAAACTCTTATTTTTTGATTTGATAACACATTCTTTTGTTTATAAAAATCCATTGAGTTGCATTCATTTAGATATGAAGTAGCATATTAGCATTATAAGTCATCAATACAACCTTAGGATCTATTTCAGGATGTTGATCAAAATATTTTCGGGAGTCGGTCATGTGCCTCAAGAGTAAAGGTTGAACATACGCACTAAAACATAAAACAATTTTTTTGCCTATATGGTTCGATAGAATTGCATCCGATAGGATATAAATAAGCATTATAGCATTAAAATTAGTCTATCGAACCTAGGATCTATCAATGAGGTAAACCAAAAATGGCCATCCCCTCTCGGGATTCGAACCTGCGCCCACAACATTGAGAGTTGAACACACCTTTAACACGCACGGCTATCGAGAATTTTCTTTGAATCGTCTTATAGTAAGAGTGAGGACATATATTCGACTAGGATGATGAGACACATAAACATCCAATATTCCCCTAAGTCTTTTAATTCATTGCAATTGACAATATTGGAAACCCATATTTAAAGGATTCGTAAATGTCATTTACCGAGGCGCATGAGAAAGGACATTTCATGTTATTATGGATGACATACTAATCTCTTAGGGCACATCCACAGCAACGAGTGAATAGATGCCTTATTTCATCACTCAAACTACTTTTTCTTTCAACCAATTGCGCTCGAGAAAAGGTCCCAGAGTGATACCTTTAGAAATTCCTCATTTACATTAATAGTCTTAAAAATAACCCTCCCTCTATTAGGTTGATAACTTCTTGTGCATTTAGTCAAACCCACATGACCATTGTTATATAGCTCAAATAAGGTCTAATGGTCGAAGTCTCTCTCAAGGGATCCAGAAATAATTTTTTTTCGTTTATTAATAAATGAATGAGAAAAATATTATGCATTTGTTAAATATATATATATATTTATATTTCTCTCCAGGGAATGCATCATTTGACAGCTTTTTAATTATATTGTCGTAAATTTCACTAAGAATCTAAATTATTTTGTTTAGAGTGTGAAATATTTAATCAAGTTTTATTCAACAACAAATTATAGTAAAAAAAGAGAAAACAATTATGTATAATTAAGTTAGAGTGAAAAAACGGAGAAACACTATTTCACACAGTAAATCAATATTTTCTTGGAGTTCAGAAGACTTTATTACAGTTGACAATTTTACATAATACAATATTATAAAGAAATACATGCTATACATCAATCCAACTATAAAATATTGTAGTTATCAGATAATATCAACTAAAGAATACTTAATAGAGAAAAATAAGCTGTTTATCCTTTGAGTAATTTGTATATAATTCAGGGTTTAAAATAATAATAGTTGTAGTCAATTACCAAAAATTTACTTTTTTCGAATTATGACTTTTTCCAAAGACATCTCTAAAGCCAAAATCATTTTTAAGAAAAAAAAGTCAGTATTTAACAAAGATTTTTTTAATTTAGTGCCGTTTTATCATTTATATTTTATTGTTACGTTATAGCGATACGGGTCTTTCTTTTGGTGTTTTACGAGTTTTAAACAAAAAAAATGATTAATGTATCCATTGTCATTTACGTACGAGGATAGAGATAAGCGACCTGATACAGTTCATAGAATATCTTATTAGAACCCTCCTTACTTTTGTCAGACCTTATATTTGAGGCCGTATTGCGTTAAGGTGTGATTGGACTGATCTAGGATCTTAGCAAACAATATATCAAATGTTGAATAGATATATTTTTATTAACTATAAAATATTTGATTTTATGTTTTTGTTTTGTGTTATTAAGATGGAATATTTTCTTAATATTTATTAACTGTTAGTTTCTACAAATAGGGATTTGAAAAGGGTGTTGTGGCAAACGAAAACCGTAACACGGTTTTCATTTGGTAACACTGTTTTTCCTTTGTCAAAGTCTAATAGTCAGAGAGATGATCCATTTATAGAGAGATATGAACAACCAATTAAGCATTCCGTTTTATATGATCACTTGCTTTATTTGATTAATAAAAAATATTTTTTTAATGAAATAAAATGAGCTTTTCTTCATCTTCTCTCTATATTGATGTTCACTCCTCTTCAGCCTCAAGTGAAATAAAAACCTAATTGCCCCATGCCAACAACTTTCTATATTCTTTTTCATATTCGTCCATCCAATCACTTTTCAAAAGTAGTACATTTTACCCTTCCTTATTTATAAACATACTTTTCTATGGAACTGTTTTAGCTTAAATAATTACGATTCATTTTCTATTATTGTTGTACAAAATAAAAAAAATAAAAAATTCATTAGTAAAAATAGTAATAAAATTTAGTGTATAAACTTATCCGCACAAAGTGTTTTTACACTTTAAAAAAATCTTAAAGCCTTATAGTCATGCTTATAGAGATGTTTTTCTCAAAATGAGTAATGGATCTTTTATTTATCATTTTCTCTTTTTTGCAGATTCTTGTGCAGGCGTATATAAGTGAAATTACTGAATACTGCGATTCCGTTCAGCCATTTTGTCTAAATAAGGATGTTAAATGATGGCATCCATTAAATTGTAGAAACGAGCCATGGATTTATTTTATTGTAAGTGTATTTTTTGAAATATAATATATCATACGGGAACAATAAGGTAGCGAATGAAAGCAATACTCATCGCCAACCAATCAATCAAATGGTTGTCGTGAGTAATCCTCTTGTGGTTAATGAACAGTTTTACTAGTGGGTTTCTACATTACAAAATTGTTAAATAGATGGAACTCTTAAAGATGTGAAGGTACGAGAAGGATGAATAGAGTACCATATTATAAGGTTGGTTAAAAATTAGAAAAACTTTTATCTTGCATATAATTAAAAAGATAATGTTACTTTCGGATATTTATAAAAAAGTTCCAAACAGACAATATATTTTATAAATTTTAAAGGAAGGATGAAGTTAAGCTAGTTGTTTCCTTATGATACATTATATTGCAAAAATACACTCACAATAAAATCAATCCATTGTTCATTTTATAGTTTTATGGATGGCGAAGTACTAGACCTCCTCATATAGACAAAGTTGACTGAGTATATATATATATATATATATATATATATATATATATATATATATATATATATATATATATATATATATTATATATATATGCATATAAGAAAATATACTCAGCAATCTAATGGCACTAAAAATAAACCATCGGTGGGCATCTACATGTATGCTACCAAATGGATGAAACTTGTTATGGACACTTTAATTGAGTCGTTCCATCCCTTTAATGCGTCCATGGTATTCAAAAGCTTCTCCTCATCCCTCTTTACATCCAAAAAAACATTTGCTCATAACTTTCAACAAATACTATGTATGTTTAAAATAACAATACGCAGTAGTATGTATACATAAAAACATAAAACCACAGCTTTTAATTTAACCCTTAAAATAGCAACGGTTTCTCCCTCTTTCAATAACAAAAAAAACAAAAAAAAAAAAAAAACGTTTAAAGGTTTACTAAACTTAAAAAATACTATTGTACTCTGAAGCGAACAAGTCATCTTCTACAGGCGAGTGAAGTAATTGATACCAAAAAGCTATGAAATATTGCTATCATTAAAAACTCCATTTTTTCTTTGTTTTTACTGAAAAACTTTGTTTGTTAAAAAAACATCATACGTCTGGTAGTAAATAGATTTCATTTAAATTAATAATTAATATTGAAGTCTGTAACGTCCACCATTTTGAAGAAATTTGCAGAAAACTAATTTTTACTAAATTTTAAAACTTTGACCTCGTTGCACGACCTCGTAATGTTGACCGATTTTGTTCAAACTTTGTATATCGTCTTCTTTTATCACCAAGAAACAGAAAATCCACAATGTTGCTAACATTTCAAACATTTGAAAAATAAGAACAGCCCTATATATATATATATATATATATATAAATATATATAAATTTTGACAAATATTCTTTCAATCCTAGATTCTATTTCCCCAAGGGTCTTGAAGTATTTCTTGCTGTCATAATTCTTGATGGTCACATTCCTTACTGCTAACCGAAAGTATATTTTATAAATGTTTTGTGAGAATACATTATTTGAGAGTTGTATATAAGATCTCTAAGTTAATATATTTGAACTAGAAGTGAAGATATAAGGAAATAAGATTTTTAGTATTTTCAATCCTTTCAGAAAGTAGCAAAAATGTATATTTGTGTATAAATTTTACTGTCCAAATTTTGAAATGAAAACAAGCAAATTGAGTTAAGATCAAAGCTTCTATAGACTTACTTATATACATATAGATAATGGATTGAATATTGAAATATGAATATAGAAAGTAAGTAGAGGCCGACCGATATTTCTGTTTTGCCACTAATTTTGATTGTAATGCATGTTATTGTATTATAAGATATCATATAGTTAAATGGACGACTATACTAAGGTCCTTTTTTTTGGGTCATGGTAGTCATGAAGGGGCCTTTTCTTCAAACACAGTAAGTAGCTTCAAACATAGCTTAAGGGTTATTTTTGTCGCAACAAACGTAAAAAAGTTATTTCATATGATATATAAAGTAATTTTTGAATATTTCTAGTCATATAGATAAGAAATACTATCGACTATCAATCTTTTTATAACGACCTTTCAACCAACTATCGGTATAATTTAACATTATACTAAATAATAAACGTTTAGTTCTTAGAGGGTCTTATTACGGCTGATACCGGATTGAGTTCCGGTGAAGTGGGGATGATCTAGGAGCTAAACAAACAAACTATCGGTTGATCTTAATTAGTAATCGATCATAACTTTATTATACATCACCAATTATATATAGTAAATTTATCATCTGTGTATGTTGTTTCTGTCGGTGAAGAGATGCAGCAGACGAATTCATTTGTCTTTTTTATTTCAAAAGAATGTCCGTTTCGCCAATTTGCAGTAACGTACATCATTTTGCCTTTTTAAGCTTCTCTGAGGAATGTCAATCCGAGATAAACAAACACATACATATTCTTTATTTCAATCCACCAAGAAATAGTTCTGCCTATTAATCATTATTCAGGCCCATCAATATAATCAAGATGATTGTACTCAGCAGGTGGATCATACACATATTTGTGTGATGTGAAGTCATTCTATTTATCTTCTATACTATCTGAAAATATTGAGAATATAATGCAGCACGAGAAAAATATGTTTAAAAAGCATTTCAGATGCCATCTGAAATACTAGTTGTATACGTTTCTACCAACTGTGTCACTGCTGCTTTCAAAGGCCTGGAGCTTGTCACAGCCATAAGAGAGGCATGCACACATGCAAGTGCTGGGAGGGTAGCAAAGACAATTGCAGGGTTGTCTAGATCCTCATAGCTCCTTAAGTTTAATGTAATTATGAAAATTAAAAAATATTTATATTTTTTTGTTATTTTTCTAAATTAATATTTTATTAATGTATAATTTTGTTTGTATATAAAGTTTTTTTAGTAGCCATAAAGGCAAGAGTAATATTAGCTCCGTAAAAATCATACAACAACGTAAACATAGCAACAACCATTTTACAAGCTTTTGAAAGTCAAACGATTGGATTTGATGAGATATAAGTGAACGATTTTTAATCGCTATTTTTGTGTAATCTTAAGTATAACCCACATTATTTTTTAATTAGTTTAAATGAATCACAATCTATCTCTTGTATGATTTTTATAACCAATTTTAAATAATTAGTATAATAAATATCAAACTTGTCTTTTTGTATTACATTATTGTAGTTTTTTTTAAGATCTAGTAAAGTAGATTAGATTGATTTTCATGATATTTTTTTCTAGGCTGCTAATCCGTTAGAGTACTTTATTTTACTCAAATAAAGAAACCTCATTACTCCTTGCATTGTTATGTTTTCCGTAAATATATCGGGGTTCGAGACAATAATTGAACTTTTTTGGGCTCCACACAGATTTTTACAGAACGTTTATTGATTAAGATACTATACATAATGCTCAAGATGCATTTGGTACTCGTATATTCAACCCCTCATTATCTATATCAGTTTTCTCCAAGCAAATTAAGTCAAATTACAATTAATAAAATGATCCAGATCCGGCGTCAAAACTTAGTCGAAATAGGGTATGTGATATATAAGGATGGAAGCAAGATTTAGGAACTTACAGTATTATTTTGTAGTAATCGTATTCTTTATATCCACTGCTAGTTTAATACAAGAGGAAATGATATTTTTTAACCAGACATTTGATGTACTGGGCAGTAGTGAGCCCAACACTATTCCAAGCTCCACTCCATGGCCACATCAGCTTCTACCTGACCTAGGCTCCATAGAGTTGCTAAGGCATGGGACAGTGCATACGTATTTATTAGGGCTGGCCAGGACCCATATTATCCGCCCATCGTGACAGGCTTGATCCGGCAAGGCATTCAAAATTTTGATTATCAATAAAGAACTTCATATTATTCCTGGTTTATTTTACATATAATATCCATACACAATTAACGTTCTTTAAAACTGCTTATATGCTTGAATATTGAAAAAGCTTATAAGAACTTACAAACAACAGACATAAATAGTGAGTTATGATGTGCATTAAGCCATAAGTCAAGGGGTAGCAGAGCCTTCAGTCTATAACATATATACAGTACATAGACAGCTTTGTCTACTGTCTTCTTCGACCTTCAAAAAGGTCAATCCTCCTTCATTTATGATCAGAGGGTCATGGAGTGCTACCGCCTATCATTATATTTTTATGAGTGTAGCTCTATGAGAAGAAAATCTCTATAGAGAATAAATCTCTTGAAGTAGGAAGAAGAAGACGGCCTATCTTGATATGTAGTATTATTAGCAGAGAGATGCAATCCGCTTGGGAACTCCGTATCTATTTCCCAGGGCTACTTATGTATAGTAAGACAGAAAAAATCCTGGATGGTTTGCAGAATGAGTGAAGGCTGAGCTTGTCGGTTGTTTCTCAAGATCATTTATTATCGAGTCTGCTACGATGACGACAGATAGGGAAGGTAATAAAAGTGTAGATTCTTTCAAGGCTTCCTTTGTTGCCTGTTTTTTTTTGTTTTCGTATTCTTGAGGATGAGATGACTATCAACGGAAATTCTTATGCTACCTCTGCATTCCAAAGACTTTTACTCTGAATTATGTAAGCGGCATTGTTTATTAGATTATTTGTTTACCGATATGTATGGACCATTAACTATATCCTCAAGGAAAGTTATTTTAATTGACTTCCTCTATGGTTACAAAAGGGTAATACAATTACTTTACAAAATCATCTTTTTCTATTATATCAATTTCTAGGATTTTATTTTCCTTAAAATATTCTTACAGTTTTTTATACTTAATATTTGAAAGCATGTATGTTTTCAAAATAATCAATGAAATAATAATTAGTTTCGGCTTTACAATTAGTTCCAATATTGGGCAAAATACAGCCGATATCGATTGGGATATACGTTTTCTTGGAGTCGTTCAAAATTGCAGATAGTAACACGTCTTCTTAAACAGATATTTTTACATTATGACAATTCAAAGACTGCACAACTAGAATGACGATAGTATAACATTACCAACAGAATTATGATGTTTTGTTTAATTTACAAAAAATGCATTAAAATTATGCTACTAATTGTCATTCATGTATTGCATTAGTTAGCATTTTTGCTAATTTTGTGCAAAAAGTAATTATGATATTTAATTCTGAGGAACGATTTTTTCATTTTCATCATAATCATTTCAAAACCTTTTAATTTTATTACTTTTGAAATGCTACTTCCTGTTCTAATTCATTATTAAATACTCTTTTCGTTTGGAAAATAACCCAAAATTGACTGTTCCAAAAATTTATTACTCGTGTATTTTTGTATGTATAAAAAAAATTAATTTAGAATCCTAGACATCTCACCTGTATTTTGAGTTTACTCATTTTCTGCAACATTGAAATTGAGGGCATTAGAGGTTGATTGAATGGCGGGAAAAAATATTACAGTTGAGGAATTAATGTTTACAAATAGTCATTTTGAAGTATTGTCCATTAAAAATGACTATTTCAAAACGATAATTTCTCGTATATTTGTGTACGCATATAAAAACTAATTTGGAATTCCATAGATCGTACCTATATTTTGCACCAAATTATTAAAAAAAGTATTTATAATAAGGACGTGAGAGGCGATCAAATGGTAAAAAAATACATAACTTTTGGGTTCGTTGAGGAGACATATAACGTTTTTCGATTTCGTTCAAACTTTAATATGCAATAAGGTAACATCCTAGGGGGACTCTAAATCCGAAAAACATCAAATAAGAATCATACACACCAATATATATATATATATATATATTTATATACCGAGTTTAAGGTCTTCATGATGTCGGAGGTGGTCTTGTCGGCGCAGATTAAATTGCCGATATTGGCTCTTCTTGCCTCCATCATGATGCACATCGTTATTTTGTTTACAACATGCGCACCAATCGAAATCTTAGAACCTGAGCATTCAGAAAATTACCAGAACTTTACGATTTAGTCAACGCAACCTATTTTACAACGTTTTTCAAAAAGGTTTTATTTCTACAGCCGGTATATATATATATATATATATATATAGATATATATATATATATATATATATATATATATATATATTATATAATATATATATATATATATATATATATATATATATATATATATATATATACAGGCTGATTCACTTAAATTGAGACTCACATATTACAAACTACATACAATCTTTGTATTAATTTTACACAAATAATTTTTAAACAAAAATGATAGCACAATGTGTAATTTACAAAATGTATTTCATTAAATTTTCACATATCCTTCTTTGGCCTTCACTACAGCTTTGAACCTCCTCACGGTGGAGGCAACACAGGCAGGAATCTCTTCTCAGCTCAGACCATGACTGAGGGTGGCTTTTGCCTTCTGAAGAGAGTCCTCAGCTGCACGGGGATGTCTTCCTTTTTTCAAGATAAAACCCGGTCATTCTGACTGTTGTGGGTGGCCTGGACCGTGAAAATCTTTGTCTGAGGAAGAGATTCCTGCCTGTGTTGCCTCCACCATGAGGAGGTTCAAAGCTGTAGTGAAGTCCAAAGGAGAATATGTGAAAATTTATTGAAATACATTTTGTAAATTACACATTGTGCTATCTTTTTTGTTTAAAAATTATTTATGTAAAATTAATACAAAGATTGTAGTTTGTAATATGTGAGTCTCAATTTAAGTGAATCACCCTGTATATATATATATATATATATATATATATATATATATATATATATATATATATATATATATATATATATATATATATAGAGAGAGAGAGAGATAGAGAGATAAAGAGAGTGAGAGAGCGTTACAAACAACAAAAAGATAATATCCAATTGGCTTATAATCCTCACAGTAAAAAAATAAACAAAAACATTGTATATAGATTGAAACCTTTGACCGGCATCCATTTGAGTTCAAAAATCTTAATACATGAACCCCACAAAAAAAGGCACAAAAGCTAATGATTGGCCCATTAATTCATCAAACTTTGCCTTCGCTTAAAAAAATATTTTATCGTAATAAAAGCGGTGACTTGAAACTATGTGAATATTATCATCATACAACTAACCCAATGATTGAGCATTTTACTAACGGAGCGGAAACATCATCATACTACCAGGGAATACATAAAGCTTGAGTACTCAAGTGCATGAAAATTAGGACTTACGTAAGACAGGTCTGGGTAGGCAGGTCTTCTTTCTTTAATCACTCATCATGCATGAAAGAAATGGAGAATGAAAGGAAAAAAAGGATTATTCCTTTTTGGTGGAATACATATTTCTATATAAAGTATAACAAAAAGGAAATCTTAAACTAACTCACCAATATATTTTTTTGCCGATATGGTTCAATAGAAGGCATCCGACAGGATATAATAAGTATTATAGCATTAAAATTAGTCTATCGAACCTGGTATCTTCTCAATGAGGTAGACCAAAATGACATCCCCTCTCGGAGTATTCGAACCTGACCCTCAACATTGAGAGCTGAACACGGATTTTTGATTGTTGGCTTCTGCAGAATGGGTGGGAATATAAATTTATTTATCATCACTCGTGGCAGAAAGACGTTCTCTGATTACACTGCATATATGTATATGTATTGTACGTCAACATGAAGAGCCCATGTAGTCGCCCAGTTGTGTTTAAGACCCTCTTGGCTCGTGGCTTATAAGATAATACCTATGCATGAAAGAGAATGTGTCAGAGCTCATAGTGATCCCTACGCCGAGGAATTTAAGTGTTTCCAAGAGCATGCGCATTAAGAAAATATGCATTTAATGATATAAACATACACATATTCACCGTTAGTCTTTGTCACCGTAGATATCTTTCGGGTGTATGCATGGCTGAAATGAAAATAACTTCAATGTGTTAGCGGCCATTCGTCTTAAAGTTCCCCTTTAGCAAAAATCACCTGCATCTAACGGTCACTCTTTGGGTTTCCTGGAGTGACTCCTATAGACAGGTTTGTCTGTAGTTATTTGGTTTTCAATTATACATTTAGAAAATAATACAGATTTTGGGTTTATAACTAATAACTTTTATTGGTTTGAGGAAAGAGATTTGTTCCATAGACTTCAATTGCTTAAATTAGTGATATATAAAAACTAAGCATTTCATTGCCAAAAAACCTACACAATTGAAAATATTTAAAAAAATAAATGAAAACTCATCACACAAACAGTAATTAAAGGAAAGAAAATAGAATATAAAGACATGCAATTATAATATGAGAATTTGTGGCGGTATTAATGTTGGAGGATAAGTTTTAGAAGGAATTTTAGGCTCCTCTGTACTCCACCTTTATTGAATCTTAGTCCATTGGGTGTCTGAACAGGAATCTTCATTGGAAGCACATTTATAAGACAAACCGAATGGGATGTTGATCGTGGGAATTCAAAGTAGCCAGTTTTTCTCTTAAAATGCTGGGGATATTTGAAAGAGCAATACTCAATGGCTTGAGACTTTGGATTGTCTGAGCGTTGTAAAACAATAGGATTGATGTATTTTCTCTTTTGAAGATTCAATTTTATAAATTATCTGACTAATGTTGAAAGCAGGAGTGCAAGTAAATGCATAATAAACGGAATTACTTAGCTTTCCGCAGTCCTTACAAGGCAAATTAAAATATAAACTTTCTGATTAAATTGATTCTTAAAAAATTATAAATAAATTATGTGACTCATTGCTTTCATTAGTTAAATATATATTCAAACAGTGAAATCAGCGTTGCATAGTATAACAAACTGGCGTACATGATTTTGCAAAAAGTCTTCATTAACCCAGCCCAGCGATGAAATAGATTTTGATATTAATTGACAACCATGTCAAATTTGAATAGTGTTATATAAGCCATGATTAATCTTAAAACGTGTTAATTATTAGGATTACGCCATATCCCTGCTTAATTAGTGAGCAAAGAAAACTTTTTCTTTCTTCAAAATAAAATAAAAATACTTTTTATCTCTCACGAGACATTGGGTTAACATTTGATGGAGAATGCTGTATGTTATTAACTTAAAATAGTTTTCTATTATTTCATTTTGGTAAGTACAATTTTTTTTGACAAATGCTATATAAAATTTTGAGTAATATTTTACAACAAATTAAACTTATTTTATGTCCAAAGAATTTTCATATTAATATTTGGGTCCATAAAGATATGCAGTTAATTTTATTACAAAAAAAACTCAGTTAATTTTATAAAAATTTCGTACTTCAGGAATAATAGTTAAATATTTTAGTGATTTTTTAAATATGTTAATGTGATGATGTAATTTTGTTATAATGTAACCGATTTGATGGAAAATAAATTGTTGTACCGAGGTACCAAAATAAATAAATAATATATATAAAATATATATATATATAAATATATATATACATACATATATATATATATTACTATATATATATACAATGATAATTTTGAGTAATTACTCTACAAAATCACAAAAACAAGTATAAACAGTATAAAAAGTTCAAAATGACATGAATGATTGTGATTATGTTTTTAGTGTTTATCATTAATACTTTATGGAATTTTATTTTAATCATTGATATTTTAATATGTATGTCTATTTACTTGTTATAAGAATTTGTGGTCTGTATAAGTGAAAATAATTTAAACTAGAATGTTTATTTTATGTTTTATAAAACACAATTTTCCTTTTATATCTTTTATTTATATATAATTATGTATTATACATATTTTAAATAGAATAAAGACCTTGCTGATGAAAAAATAAAAGTACTAAATTGCTAGTTTCTTTAGGCCTGCATGTCCAAGTCTATCGAAACATATTAGGGAGGAATGGATAAAAGAGTCATTAATTTTAGAGAAGTATTTTAGTGATTTGTTCAATATGTTAATGTAATGATATAAATTTTTTATAATGTAACCGATTTGATGGAAAATAATTTGTTGTACCGAGGTACCAAAATAAATAATATATATATTTTTTGTGAGTAATTACTCTACAAAATCACAAAAACAATTACTAATTTGCTAGTTTCTTTAGGCCCGCATGTCCAAGTCTATCGAAACATATTAGGGAGGAATGGATAAAGAGACACTAATCCTGATGGAAGCACAAGTATTTTTATATCATAAATCTTAGCAATGTCAAGGACAGTTCTCTCCACGTATAAGGTCCACATATCCAAAAATAAACAAAATTGAAATCTAAAGGGAGACAACTCATTGTCATTTCAATGCAAGGTTATATTTGCTATTCAAGGTGACTATATTTATTGTAATTGACTTGCTTTGTATGGTACTATGAGCATCGCTCTGCAGTAACAAAATACTCTCCACGTCAAAATAAAGTGGCATAAATCCTCAAAACGCAATGGAATATCCTTGATATTTTGTTTGTGCCAGGCACCAAATGAATGTGAACATACAGGAGTTTATTTATGTAACGTGCGAAAAAATAAATTTTAGAAGACCTCCGTAGATAAATTTGCCATGCTTTGTTCAATTGATCATCCCTAACTATTGTATGATCATGACTAAGGCCTTGAATAAGGATTATGATATATATATATATTTATGTTTAATATAAATTTATACATATATATATATATATATATATAATATATATATATATATATATATATATATATATATATATATATATATATATATATATACACACATAATAGATATATAGGTAGATACTTAACAAAAGGATATATACACCAGACTTTTCGTTCATTTGTAATCTTTCAACGGAAGATAAAATTTTGACGATCGACAACCAAATTTTTTTTTTTTTTTTTTTTTTTTTTTTTGCCTTTATGGTTTGATAGAATTGCATCCGAATGGATATAAATAAGCATTATAGCATTATAATTAGTCTATCGAACCTAGGATCTTATCAATGAGGTAGACCAAAAATGACCATCCCCTCTCGGGATTCGAACCTGCGCCCCCAACATTGAGAGTTGAACACGCCTTAACACGCACGGCTATCGAGCTCCCTCAATTTCATTTCGTTGGTCGTTCGTTTTTAGCGCCAAAAAAAGACAAAAAAAAATTTACGTTAAAAATTTCCTTTTTAAAAAAGTCATGAATTTTTTTCCACAATGATGAACGACAAAACGAACGATGAACAAAGAACGATAACTTTGGTGAACTACAATTTTTCAAGAACGTCAACACGTTTGATATATACATATAAATATACATATATATATTATAGTTTTGTATCTTTATATAAACCAGACTATCAGTGTTAATCTTTCTATAATTGCTTGTGAAAATAAATCACAAAGAATCAAGAACAAAGGTAACCTTTTCACTAAAACTCCTCAAGTAATTGTAATAAGTAAGGAACATAAAACTTTCAAAAAACTGAACATGAGAAAGAACAATCGAAGAAATTTTAAGACAATTTCATTCTACATTGCAATGACTTATAACAAATGAAATTTTATTTAGTTTTGAAAATGATATTTTTAAATCGCTTATTTATTTACACTATTTAATTCTATCAGTGAGGTTTAAAAGAGAAAAAAAAATACTTCAGTAAAAGTTTATTTGAGCGGGAATTGGTGGGGCCAAAAAAACAAGAATTAAATTAAACAAAGAAAAATTTAATTAACTTCAGAATATTCTTTCTTAGAGTGTTTTTTTATTTTTAAATAGAGCCAATGGACTTAAAAAGTAATTATAACATCGATAGCATTCATGATTTATAATCGTTGTGCAATTCGTCAAGTAATTCCCGGAATTGATAAATATAATCAACAGTTTGATAAGGGATAGCAAATAGTAAGAGGCCCAAACACGGGCATTCTATCAAGTTATTTATCTATTTAATAATAAATAGTGAAGTACTTTTAGATTCATCCAAATTTTAATACAGTTTATAAAAAAATACAATAATAAAACTAAGATTATATGTAAACTATATATAGGTTTACGTTTACATAGATTCTTTTTTGTTGCTGTTGTATGAAACACACCTTTTTATTTATTTATTATTATTAGAAAAACATCTCATAATGTCTACTTTTTTAAATGTTTTGAAACTTTCAATTGTTTTACAAAAAGACACACGTTATAGCATAAATTACTGATTCATACTTCATGTCACACGACACTTTTATTGATGATGCAATCATTGCATCATTTCCGCTGTTGCATTTGTATCTACGAAATGTGCAGAAAATAAAGTTATATATTATATATTTGTACCTTAAGTATTTTTTAATGTACACAAAAAACCACTCTTAAGCATCAAAGCATTTTTAATTATGATATTAATTTTGAAAACAATGTACTAAAAGCTATACATACTGTACTCTTCTTGAATATTAATCATTGAAGTGCTATATAAAACTACTAAGTAATTGACTATTTTTTAAAAAAAAAAATTGATCTAATTAAATATATGATACCGTTTAACGATAAAAGTTTCTTACAAAATATTAAATGATTGAGTTATGAAGGTATTGCTTCAATACACTTTAAAAAATAGTTTTATTGTATTCATTGGTTTATAAACTTTTGTGTAATTATAGTAATCTTATCTTGAAGCATCGGGTAAAAAGATGTGTGGAATTAAGAATAATAATTGATTTTTGACAAACTAATGACAATTAATGAATCTCTTTCGACTCCCAATGCCAAGAATACAACGCTGAAAGTTCATAAAAATAAATATCAGAGGTATGATAGACTCAGTTTAATATTATACATTGTATATACATACAATATTGAATGTTTATAAAATGTATAATTATTAAAATTGAGTCTATGATATATATTTTATGAATATATTCTGTATTGAATAGATCGGCAAGTTACGAAAGATTCATTGAATGTTATTTTTGTAGTCTCTCAAAGCCTCAAATGATGTAAGTCTGAATTTTTATGAATGTGGATGATTTTTTTAAATAGAGGTGATTTGCGAACATGTGCTTATTCGTATATAATCATAAGCAGATGTTCTCAAATCACCTTTATTAAAAAACATCCACATTCCTAAAAACTCAGACTCACATTTTTCTCACATGAATCTTTCGTACCCTCATTCATTGAATACAATTTTTGTTGTCTCTCAAAGCCTTCAATTATGTATTGAGATAATTTAAATTCTTATTGCCTACAAATACTGCTGAAATATGTATTTTACAATAGTAAATATGCTTCCCTCTAATTTATCAAAAATAGCAGATTTATTTTAATAATATTTAATTTAATTTTAATAATATTTAAATAAATAACTTCAGGCAGTATTTGTTGGCAATAAGATTTGTGAGGAAATTATCGCAATACATAACAAGGCCTGCGAGACAACAAAAATTCGATATTCCAGAGGTCTAGATAGCCCGATTTTATGTAGAATGTCCCCTGATTCCGAATAGTGCTTAGTTTTGCTCTGTCAGGAAGGGGTGTCTGAGAAAATTAGCAATATTATTTTACTAAAAAGTCTATTTTTTTTCAAGTAGTTGTATATTTTCTCCTAAATATACGGTGTAAACTATTTTCAAAAAACTCATTAGTTTACTGATATACTAAGGTTTTTAGAACACTTATCATTATCTCTATCTAGAATGAGATTTGAGCAAATCGTTTTTAAAGTAGAAAACTTGATTCATTTTTTTAAAAGCTCATATCTGTCTCATTTTATTTCCAATTTTTTAAATTTTCAACTAAAATCTACAGATGAGAGTCTAAATTTGCACCAAAAAAAGTTGTATTTAAAACAGTTAAATATTTCCATGAAATGTGACTTTTTCTGAAAAAAGGAATACATCATTTTGTAGAGGTTTAGCGAAATTTAAATTCTGCCCAGATCTTTAAAGCTAACACTGTGCATTAGATCTTTCAAAATCTACAGAGCTAACACTAAGTAAGGGGGGGGGGGGGGAAGGAGATGATAAACTGTTATATTTTCGTCCTCCTACTTATGCTTGTGATTAGACATCTCATTTTTTTTATTCTACAAAGGCACGGAGATAACAGTAAGATAAGGAGGAATAAAAAAGGGAGATGATGAAACTGTTCTCTTCTTCGTCTCTTCATAATTCTGCGTTGTATACAGTATACACACAACCCCGCAGAAGTGTAGTAAGACGAAGAAGAGAAGAGTTCATCATCTCCCTTCCCCCCCCCCCCTTTATCTTACTGTTAGCTCTGTGATTTGAAAGGATCTAAGCACAGTGTTAGCTTTATGATTGGGCAGAAGTTAGTTTCGCTAAACCTCTACCAAAATTTAGAAAAAAGATGTATTCCTTTTTTTCAGAAAAAGTCACATTTCATGGAAAATTTTAACTTTTTTAAATACAACTTTTTTTGGTGCAAATTTAGAACTCTCATCTGTAGATGTTGGGTTGAAAATAAAAAATGGAAATAAAATGAGACAGATATGAGCTTTTAAAAAAATGAATCAAGTTTTCTACTTTAAAAACGATTTGCTCAAATCATTCTAGATAGAGATAAATGGATTAGTGTTCTAAAAACCCTAGGTATATCAGTAAACTAATGATTTTTTGAAAATAAGTTTACACCGTATATTTTAGGAGAAAATTCAAATACTTGAAAAAAATAGGACTTTGTAGGAAAATATATATTGCTAATTTTCTCAAGAAACCGTGCCTGACAGAGCAAAACTAAGCACATATTCGGAATCAGGGGTCATTCTACATAAGAATCGGCTATCTAGACCTCTGAATATTTTGATGGTCATCCTGTGTAATTTGAAGGTTATGAGAGACAACAAATTGCTTTCAATGTATCTTTCGTACCTGCCGATC
This sequence comes from Caligus rogercresseyi, assembly GCA_013387185.1. Classification (NCBI taxonomy): domain Eukaryota; kingdom Metazoa; phylum Arthropoda; class Copepoda; order Siphonostomatoida; family Caligidae; genus Caligus; species Caligus rogercresseyi. The sequence goes on from CP045902.1 coordinate 18,258,330, forward strand.
TATTCAATAAATAATATGTTAAATGAACGCCTATAATTGTCAATCCAACAGTTCAGATTCACTAAGTATTTTTGAACACCTTTGATTACATTGACATTATGGGTTTCTTAGCAGCTGTGAACCAAATACATTATTTTGAATTTGACCTTTGTTACTTCCACATGATATTTTTATTTTTGTACAATCTCCATAGTTTTAATTCACACACCTATATATTAGTTTCAGTTTTTAACTTTCCGACATCCTCTCTAACAAAATATTTCATAACTGTTTGCCGATACAAGTTTTATTAAAATATTATATCAACATCAATATAAACAATATGAATCCATTTTTATGAACTTGAATAATAGCTCTGTTTCTTTTTTTACGTTAAATTAAGCAACATTCAATGAGATACTTTAATAAGTTAACAGTATTTCATATTAATTGTAAATTTTCAGCTGCCATGAGCTAAGCATTTTTTTATTTGAAAATATTTTTTGTAAAAATAATAAAATAGTATTTATCCAGTTTTTTAGCTTATCCCCATTGTTACAACAATACAAAAAGCATGAGTGAAATAACTTTGTATTGCTTACGTTTTATTAATTCCCGGCGCCATTTCTTTCAACCAATCACATTATAGAATGGGGTTTAATCTATAACTGTCAGAGAGATATGTGATCAAAGGATCATTAAGTATTTAAGGTAATCAATTACCCTGTTTATTTTTTTGAAATGGAGAGAATAATATATATTTTTGTGCACAATCGAATTTACAAATGCATATGTATATATTTTACATACTACATCTCATATACTCTTAGTTTGAACCCTATTTAATTTCATGTATTTATGCGAATTTTTCTCTCATAGGTTCCTCTTTTGCAAATATCCTTCAAAGAGTCTATCATGCTATGAAATGACTCGCATAATAGAGATTTATTCTCCTTATTTTTGTGCGGTAATGACTTTTTAACAAGTGCGCTGCACTAATTCCATTCGAATCATATTTAAAACGAAGAGGAATCAAAAGGAATATCTGTTTCTTTTGCAAGATTGAAATAGAAACTACTGACCATTTACTGTGGAAATGCCTGTCTTTAATTGAAACATATCGGGCCGTTCTAGATATTACCATGGATCACTTCAATGAAGCCCATTCGAACGAAGACTTCATCACCTTCCTCGCGCAATCCAAGATGTGATGCGGTTTTTAACAAAAACTCACTACGTTATTTATAAAAAAGAACAATCAAGATGCCAACCTCTCTAAAATGATGTCCATTCGCTTCCCTGTATTCCAAAGTTCTCCAACAATTATGAAAACACCATGCTTTCTTTTGTAAAATTTTTTTTTCTAAAGGGCATCATTAATTTATATATAATATATATACTCATTCGAAAAGAATATCTGTTGTTTGAATGTAGGCTTAATTTTATTGAAATATGAGGTAGATTCTTTATAAATAGCTTTAAGAAATATTAACAGACTTACATTGTTATTGATAGACAATCTATGATTGTGTTTGGAATATTAAAAAAATATACACTTAAAATAAACAGATTGAAAAAATAATTAAAAGATATTCTTTGAGATTACTTCAAATATATAAAAACAACGATCATGTGATTTAAAAGTTAGGAAACGTAAGTTAGGACAAAGGACCAAATACAATTACTTTCTAGGTTTTCTTATTAAAAACGAATACTCTTGACGTGTACGACATTTATCTTCTCTACATTTATGATATTCGAAATCGGACAAATGATCGATAGCTTAAATAAAGATATTTAATTTTCTAATTCCACTTCCTGCATAATCATTTTTGCCCTTTATTAGTTGACAATTGTATAAAATGAATATTTAGTTTTCACATCTTAAATATAGAATAAAAGAAAAAAGTATTTAGCCATTGAATTTAATATCCAATAACAGAGTAATCATCAATGTATTTTTAATTATCTTCTCAATGGGTCCTAAATTTACAACTTCTTTAAGAAAATGGGTTAAGCGAGGGTCATATATTTTATATTTATTCTCCCTTTGATATATTTTAATTACAGATTCTCAGTTTGTATGTTTCTCAATTAGAGCAATATAAATATAAATTATACTGGCAAATTGATTCCGATTTAGTATCGTGAACTTTAACATTATATAACACTATTGACTTTTATTCTTGACATCCATATTTAATTATTATTTATTGTGTGATACTAAATGTTGAAATGGCTAAAATATCTATAGAAAAGTTCCCTATTGACTCAATTCCTTTAACTTTTACAATGATAACAGTGTTGTTTTTATTGTTGGTTTCCTTAATTATTGTAATATATTAAAAGGGTCGTATTAGAAATAACCCTCTAACTTTAATTAAAACATTTAGAAGAGGTCAATCTTTAGGCTCAAAGATTTCAAACCAAAAAGTTTCACTTGATACAAAAAGTATATGTAAATACAAGGATAAATTATATGTATATAAAAAGTGTATAAAATTAACAACAACATTGACAAATAATTAGTTATAAATTTATGAATGAACATATCATAAATAAATAATATTTTTAATACTTATTGAGTAGTCATAAACACTTAATTAGAAGGAGATTATAAAACAACTTAAATTCAAATATTATCATGATCTGACAATAAGCCCCGAATAAGGATAGGCTCTTTTCACTTCTACTTTTTTATTCTAACAAAGAAACTGCCCACAAAAAAGGAGCTGCTTCTAAATACTCATATTGAGGAAACAATGGACTCATCCAGGCCGAAAACCAATCCTATCTCTTCATTGATAAGAAAGAAGAGTTAAGATTGGTGAAACCAGCTAGTGGGGTGATTGTGGAGAGAAAATAATAAAGACCTTAGAGATGATGATCCTTATCAAAACCATTATATATATATACACATATGTATATATGTATAGGTCTATATATATTTATATATATATAGATATATATATATATTATATATATTATATCTATATATCCGCCTTATATTATATATACATATGTATATATATCATTAAATTTTCTTACTTCAAAATCTGGCCAGGGAAATTACACTAGATTCATTAATGTTTTTATGTTCACGCTTCGTTTCTTTCAAATTCTGACGTTCAAAACAAAGGCCCAGCTTGTTCCACTAACCTTTAAATAATAATATTATATTTTAAGTTCTTTGATTAAATAATAATGAAAAAAATCTATTCAAGTAATTCGTAAACGATTATGTGAGTATGAAATAGAAAGCATAATGTACTAGTATATATACATGGTGGTAAATCAAATACGGCAGTTTTTTGGGCATCCTTTAACAAGGATGACGTCATCCGATCCGCGCAGCTGATTTTTAGCAGACAACAAACATTGAGAGATCATTTCATTTGAATTTTATCATCGTTATGGCAGCATATGGAAATATAAAGCTGTTATCTGGAACGAGCAAGAACGCAGGTGTGCCGTTATCCAGATTCTTTGTATAAAGGGCAACACTATCAGCAACACCCAGGTCTCTGAGCTGCTCGGGATCGACAGAAGAAGGGTTGCTGAGCTCAGGCAGCTGCTGAAGGATACCAGGGACCCTCGTGCTGTCGTCGACAGGGTCTTCATGCCCTCAAACGGCCCGCAAGGCCAGGACCCCCGACTTCATCAGGAGGGTGTCAGACATCTTCGAGCACGACCCCAGCAGGTCCATTAGGGATGTCGCCAAGGAGCTGGACTTTTCTCATGTAACTTGTTGGCCTGTGTGAATGAGGATTTGCGTTGTCACAGCTAAACTCAGGTTGGCCAGCTGTTGATGCAGAAAAAAGAACATGCGGCTGTGCAAGTCTCTTAGCTCCCCCGATTTGAATCCTATGGACTATTTTTTCTTGGACTACCTTGAGCGAACACCAACAGACTGGCTCAAAACACCATGGCCGCCCTGATCAACTCCATATGAAGCAGGCCAGGAAGTTGGACAGGGCCCTGGTGGCTAAGGCCTTCTCCTCCTTCAAGAATCAGCAGAATCTACACATCTGTACAAACATTTTAATGCCTAAATAAATAAAATTGAACAGAAATTAACAATTTTATGTGTATTATAAGTTGAGAGAAGAAAAACGCCGGATTTGATCTTACCCCCTATATATATATATATATATAGTGTATGATATGGAACAGTTGTATGGTACCGTGCGATCATAAAAGGTAAGCAACAATGGCATGACGTAACTTTCAATTATATAAATCAATATTTAATCCCACGATAACATCAAAGGTAATGGGGTCTTTGTTTCAGTAGATTTATGTGAAGAGGAGGCTTGATTCAGCTTTGACCAATGAGCATTCATGAAATGGAAACGGAGGTAATATTTTAAAAAAAATTGCATAGTGGTTGATCCTCGAATGGTGATTTCTTTAACTTGGGTAATTCTTTTTTTTGTGTTGAACTTTCGTCGTTCAAAAAAATCTATTCTGAATACTATTTTTTGTATTATTCATACGGATATGATAACCATATTGTCATTCAGATAGTGCATTAAGATATTTTCAACGAAACCAATTAGTTTTGTATTCCCCTCTTGGGAGTGGAAACCTGACCTTAAGTATTGTGAGTTCGTTCAACAGAGCTATAACCTTTCATTTCATTTAGTGGAAGCGTTTCCGTGATTCCTCGATCAATTTTGCATAAAGTGGATACGTCGGTGATTAATATTTGGACGAAAAACAATGCTTATCTCCTAATTTTTTTCCTTAATCATTTATATGTATACTATATGTATATTTTTTATGACTTGAAAAAAGATATTGTTCTTGAGAAGAAGAAAAAAACCCCATATCAATCCAATCCCATTTCAATGGTTTATGTAACACCGACGTCAGATGTGTTATAAGCTCTTGTTATCGTTCATATTAGATTTATTTTGATTAGACAGTAAGCAGTTCAATAAAATATTAAGTAACTAAGTGACTCTTTTCCAATCCTTGTTCGTCTTGTTAGTTACGGTAAATAGATCATATATCGGAATTGTGTTCATCTTGGATCTCCTTTAAATAGCTTGCATCTTTAAATAACTTATTGTCCATTGGTTGTTTGTATTGATTGTACTTAATTGCTCATTCAGCTTAGATACGAGGCTTGAAAAAGTAGAGGGAGCTCGATAGCCGTGCGTGTTAAGGCGTGTTCAACTCTCAATGTTGGGGCGCA
>CP045902.1:18263608-18279673 GCA_013387185.1 Caligus rogercresseyi
AATATAAAAAATGTATCTTTATATACCAACAATAATTAATACAATAATAATTAAATATTTAATTAAAGCAAATAACAAAAATAATTTATATCAAAGTACTATTTTTCATTTTTCATAATACATAAACTTAAGGATCTATAAGGATCTAATACAACTCTGCCATTGTATTTCACCCTCCGAGCACTTGATAAGGTGTATGCCTCTCTTAATGGCTGTGAACAAGCCCAGGCCTTTTGAAAGGTTACAGCAGGCGACACAGTTGGTAGAAACGGGTTCTTGAGGTATTGTAGCACTACGGGTGCGCTTCTCGAAGCCCTCAAGAATCCTCTCCAATGGACAACTGTCCACATTCATAGCCTTCCAAGCGGTATGGCAGCCTGCTTCACTAGAGCTCCTTACAGATGGAAGATGTGACCTGTCGAGAGGTCAACCACACGCAACCGATCTGCTCTTTGAACTCCTAGCAAGATACGCGCTAGATCGTTGATGACAAGTTGTCGCATCTGAGCTAGTCTTTGCCATTGTAGGGTGTGAGGGGGTTCAGCAGCAGACGAGAAGTTTTGCGCTTCTAGTCACCCAAGCAGACGCCTGAAGTTTCCCGATAACTATGCTCTAGCTATCTCGGATAGCAGTGGCCCTCGCGATACCGTAGTGCAGAGCCGGCGGATGACTCCGAGTCGTTTCCTGACATTCTGAATAATTTTTTCGTGGTGGGGTCCAAATGTCAGGTTCTGCTAACAGTTACCCCCAAAGGTCGAGTGTAGCGGTCGAAGGAGTGTCCTTGATCACCCAGACGTAAAGTTTGGGTTTTCCCAACGTTTAGGTGGGAGTCCCATTGATATTACAGTACCCTCCCAAGGCCTTCGATGCCGAGCCCATAGCGAAGTCAACCTGTTCCCAGATGGAGCCGAGATGACAATAGAAGTATCGTCGGCATAGAGCAGTACCTCAAGCTGAGCTTCTGGATTGACAGCTACTCTCGGTAATCAGTAGGTCACCCGTGAGAAGAAGGAAAAGTAGGAGGCCAGCACAGAACCCTGTCTGACGCCGTACTTTATGTTCAGGAAATTGGACCGTTGCCGTTCCAATTCACCTGCTGTCGCCCTCCTGTTAAGTAGCTGAGCATCAGCTTTTTGGTGGGCCCCGCCATCCATTGGAGCTTGGTCAGAAGTATATCTGCTTCCAAAGGTCAAAGGCCGCAGAAAAATCGCAGGCAGCAATGCTACCTTTAATTTACGATCACAAGCCTTAGCAGCGTTGACAGTAGAGTTGCAAGGGCAGTGTCGACACTGCGTCCATTCTGAAGCCGTGTTGTTCCTGTGGGAGTTTAAAGAAGCTTCGACGTAGGTCACGAGTTGATTATAAAGTACCCGCTCGGGTCAATTTTGAGATGGCACAAAGGAGTGAGACATGTCTATAGCTAGAGGGTTCTTTGCGCAGCTTGCCCTTTTTCAGTACTGGGATTATGATTGCCGTTCTCCACTCGTCTAGCCATATCTGAGAAGTTATGATTGTGTTAATGAGGTGACGATTGGAAGGGCTAATGCTGTCCAGGCTGACTGATATACAATTTATATATTTATATATTTCTGTTTTCGTACGTAGTAACCTTATACTATACTTATAAGGTTGTAGGTCTTGCAGGCAACAGGTAGTACACGATGGTAGCTCAGGAAGAGCATCAATGTTGGTGTCCAAAAACTTAAATTTATATAAGAATTATAGAAATAATTTTAAAGTTTTTTTAAATTTGATTAATCTACAACCATACATAAATTTTTAGAGAGGCATACATCTATGGAAATATATAGCGTGTGCGTTAAGGTAACGTGTTCAACTCTCAATGTTGTGGTCACAAGTTCGAATCCCGAGAGGGGATGGTCATTTTGGTCTACCTCATTGATAAGATCCTAGGTTTGATAGACTTATTTACACCTATAAGGCTCATTTATATCCAGTCGGATGCATTGTGTCTAACCATATAGGCAAAAAAAAACAAAAACGTACGGTTGACTTCATCTCTTGAACCAGATCAATAAGTATCACTGTTTTTCTTAACGCTATCTACTTATTGATTTTTTGGCTGTGTTTTTAGTTGAGTTTTGGGCTCATAAAGCATTTCTTTTATATAAAATTGATCTTTGATATGAGAATATACGATTACCATCTGGTAACTCTGTTAGTGTTACCTGGATAGAAAGAGAAGGGAGGGAGTATTTTGTCCTCACTTCTCTCCCTTCTTTTTTTCTTCCTATCCAGGTTACACTAACTGCCGTTACCAAATGGTAATCGTATATTCTCATATCAAAAGATCAATTTTTGGGGGAGAGTACGTATTTGCTTATATCTCTTAAAGTATAGAGATTTTTAGAACACAAATATATCAAATGAAAGCTTGGTTAACCAGCTTTAATATTTTGGTATACTAAATCATGTCAATTAATAAGTAGAGAGTTATATGCACATTAAAAAAAGCCTATCTCGCGTACAAAATGACGCATATAATGGATTATAAATGCGTCAGAGACAAAGTAAAATTTTGAGAGGATACCTTGACGCACATCTAAGAAACACATTATGATTTATTTTTTTCATAATCGATTTCTTATAGGTCAATACAGGCTCTGAATCATATGATGTAAACTCAGATTGTACTGAATTCTGAATTGATAGAATGCAACCAAGGTCATTTTTGGATTTATTATCTAAAGTTTTACTAAACTTAAAGTACTATTTTACTCTGAAGCGAACAAGTCATCTTCTACAGGCGAGTGAAGTTAATTGATACAAAAAAGCTATGAAATAAGCTAACAATACTCACTCCCTTTCTGCTTTGTTTTTACTGAAAACTTTGTTTTATTAAAAACATCAAACACGTCTGGTAGTAAATTAGATTTCCTTTAAATTAATAATTATTATTGAAGTCTGTAACGTCCACCATTTTGAAGAATTTGCGGAAACTATATTTTTACTAAATTTTTAAAACTTTGACCTCGTTGCGCGACCTCGTAATGTTGACCGATTTTGTTCAAACTTTGTATGTCGTCTTCTTTTATCACCAAGAAACAAAAAATGCTCAAAGTTGCTAACATTTTAAACATTTGAAAAATAAGCAACCCTAATATAATATATATATATATATATAGTATATATTTATATATATATTATATATATATTATAATATATATATAACTATAACGTTTATTTATGTACTTTCATGGAATTATAATTATTATCTTTTCATTGTAATTAATGTTGATGTACAAATTATGATATAAACTTTTTTAAAGTTATTTCTATTGGCTTAGGGGAACTAATTAATTCACAAAGTAAATTTTAATGACTCAAGGAGCTGCAATAAACAAAATTACAAAAGTTTTTCTTTTGGTGGAAGGTATAATGTCTCTCATTATAACTTACACACTTTACTATTTGTTTGATGTGGTGTGTTGTAAAATGGGTATACATGTTTAAGTAAAAAAATGAATGAATTGTAGTATAGAAGCATGATATGAGTCATGTATTCTTGATAAAAATATCTTTTGTGTAGTTAGTCGTTCGCATGGAAGTTGGATATATGGGACACATATTAGATATTTCCAAGTATAAATAAAGCATCAATATATCCTTTCATTGCTCATTCTACACATGTTTTGAGAATAATATAATGATACAAAGAGTAGTTGTAATACAATTATGATTTTTTCCCGAAGAAATGGTAATGGAAAAATGGTACACAAATGGAAAAATAGTGTTTGGAAGGAGACAAATATAAAAATAATGGATTTTTTTTGGCACTTAGCTTTTGTTCCATATGATATTTTCACAAGCATTTCGTCCCAAAAAATTATTACATTTCAGAGCTTTCAAATGTTATTGAGTTTTTCTTAACACATATTTATTTCATCAAATAAACGAAAATACGCTTCTTTTCTCTAGTTTGAAGGGTCATAATAGTCAAAGAAAGCGCCATAGTCAGTTATAAGAAGATAATTTTGAATTCTCGAAAGTGAAATTTAATAGTTTATAAAACTAATTTTGAAAGTAATACAGCTATATTATTTTATGATAGATATCTAATAGTAATCTCTTTTCTGAACTTTTTTATAGATAACTTTTTTACATAAAAGGTTTTTATAAATATATATTTTTTTACAATGTTAATGCTTCATAAAATAAATGACAACAAAATAAAACTTATAACGCTTCAAGGACATTAATATATTTTGCAAATATGACTCATTGATGCGAATAATTAAAAGACCTTTAATTTTAGTTTTTGGTACCTCAGTACAACAATTTATTTTCCATCAAATTGGTTCCATTATAAAATTTTACATCACTACCTAAACATAAAAAGACCTTTAATTGGATGAATGATACATTCCTACCAACCAATACGGTTTGTTCTAAAAAAGAAAAACTTTATGAAGGTATTCCCTATGTTTGAGTACAATAAATGAAATATCATACATTTGTGTGAGTGGATATATATATATATATATATTCCCATGCCTATTGACCTATATTTTTACTACAGTTTGTTTATTATGTAAATAAAAACAAATGAGATATTTACATAAAACCCAAGCAAATGTGTTATAAAAACATAAATAAACAGAATAGTTTAAAAAATTGCTCTGAGTTGGAACACAAACCAAAAAAATATATATAAATATAAAATAAATTATCTTATAAAATCATTTTTCAAGCAATTACACACTATTAAATACTTTAAAACTCTGAACACAAAGTTAAAAATAAAGCATAGAAATATGCAGAAGGCTATACATTATGTACTATAACTTCTTGAATTTCTTAAATCTATTTTTGATGTTTTGACGTTCCTCTTTCTTCCAGCGAGTTTTTTTTAAAGATAAATACATGTTCCTCAGTTCGAAGGAATGCAGGGGTTCATTGAAGGAAAACTTAACATATTTGAGCCTTTGAGTTTAAAATATTAAAGGTTAGTGCCTTAGACTCCGGTGATTTGTTGTTCTTTCCGAGGCCGAAGAAAACAATGCCTTTTCAAACATATGAAGATTTACAACGGAGATTAGGTGTGTTTAGAAGAATAAAATCTTGAGAATTTTCACATCGTGAATGCCAAGTAATGATTCAAGAATCCGGTTGTTCCATTTTGGAGGGGAGGCCAAGGAGATTCAAATATTTTTGCAAATACCTATATGGTTCTACTGTTTCACAAAAATCACAATTCGCAAAAACTTAAGTCTCTATATGTATTTAAAGAACTCTTTGAGTTGAATAGTTTATATACTTTTTCTGTATCCAGTAATTTTATAGATAGTTGATTTTTTACTGTTTAAATCCACGATCCCAATCGTTATTTTATTAACTGTTTTTATGTAGTTCTTGATGTTTGAATCTATTTTAGAGTATATTTTTATTGTTGACAATAAAGAATATCAGGGATGAAAACGCCATACATATATTTTTGTAGATATGCCAAAAATAATTAAGAAATACCTAAGTTGGTGCCTGAGTTGATGAAACAATACTTTCAAGGTAGAGATTTTTAGCGAATACATGTTATTTCCAGAAGATCTGCTAAGGGTAGGAGATATTTTTGACTACATATTTTTTTTTATTACCTGGAAGTTCAGAAAAATTATACAGCCATAAAGTAGAGACCATTGTCCCTATTCATAGTGTTAATGCCAACGTACGTTGGCCAGGGCTTGAGAAAGCTGTTTCAAGATCCTATGCGGCATTCCAGATTATTTTGCGTCAAATCTGGCGATGAGGATTGTGTATTATCAATCGCCATTTTGTTGTACAAAAAAGAATAGCTCCTTTAGATTCAAATGAGTTCTGTATTTTTTTAATACATTCAAATCTCTATGATATCTGATCCAAACTTTTTAGGAAACACCATCAATGATGGTGCTTCCTAAAAAGTATGATGGTTCACTTTCGTTGAGGCCTTTTAGGGACTGAAGCCATCAGTAGATTTACAAATATGAATCCCTACTATAAGAGATTGGCAATCTGAGTGAGATTACGTCATTGACTCACCTTCCATAGCCTGTCAGCCATTGTTCAGCAAATATCTCCATGCATGCCCTTCGTTTTTGTCGGCAAAGTGATGAGATGTACAACTACTCCTTGTTGGCTGCTATGACTTCTTCTTTTATCGAAAAAATTGATTTGCTCAAGGAATGCTTAACTGACATTAACAAGTAGATGTAGAGTATGGACTAAGATATACATGACAGAGGAAGGAGTAAGAAACTCTTGGTATGACGTCAAGGAATGCATAATATGAGTGACGTCAGGGGTATAAAAAACGTAAAGATATTAATACATATATAGGACGGAGAAGTTGAAGGTGGCATTCTACATGATCATTACTCTTTAAAAAATCCAAATATTTGGATCTTATTTATATAGGCATTAGGGATGTTATTAATTGTTTTGATCCTTTCATGTTATTTATTGTCATGGCAGCAGTTGATGCTTCAGTATTTTTTCCCAACATGTACTTTTTTGTTTTTATGATCGTAAAGTAAATATATATTGTTATTGTAATATATTCCTTTGAGTAAATAAACAAAAAGTAGACGGAATATTTATAAATACATTAACTTGATTTATTTTATGCCGAATCATTTCCTATTTATTTATTATTCTCTGATACATAATGTAGTACAGGGAATACACAGTTGGATATGTTTGTATATATATTTGATATTCCTATTAGGGTTTTTGTATAAATATTGGTAAAAGATATATGTGATTCATCAAGAAGAAGTGAAAGCGATTAAACCTATCATGCTATTCCTGAAAGAGACCTCCTTCGATGGTATTATTAACAATATACAAATAACAAAAAGTTTGTTGCCAACTTAAAAAATATTCGTTTGGTTAAGTTTTGTAGACTTATCAGTATGACATCTTAAACTATTATTATTATTACCTCCGCCGAAGGAGGTATTGTTTTCACTGACGTTGGTTTGTTGGTTGGTTTGTCAGCAGGATAACTCAAAAAGTACGGAACGGATTCAGATGAAACTTTGTAAAGTTGTTGGAAATACCAAAAGAAACAAGTAGTTAAATTTTGGCATCTCTGAGTGTAGAATTAAGATGCAAAACGAGCTAAATACTAATAAATATTTCAAGTTAGCCTACTCTGACAATAGATGTCGCTGTGCTGTGAAATTGGGTGCCGGGCGCGTCTTCCTCTCGGAATTTCCGTCGAGGGGAACCCTCCCCCATCCCTCTACGCCGCCCCAGTTGTGAAAAATCCGCCTCGGAAGGCTCATTAGGACCCATGACGGCGGAGGTTTGCACTCTCTGAGTGTATATATGCCTCTAGTTAATATTGCAGATATGCGAACACCAAGACCAAAATGGCAGAACCTAATAAACTACTATCGCAAAACGAATAGACAAGCCTTTTATCCCTGCAACCTCTTTACTCATTAGACGTATGAGTTCGATTGTCAGTGCAAAAAAATATATTACCACATATGCCAAAGTATCCAAGACTCGATCAAATATATATACAGGGTGATTCACTTAAATTGAGACTCACATATTACAAACTACAATCTTTGTATTAAATTTTACACAAATATTTTTAAAACAAAAATGATAGCACAATGTGTAATTTACAAAATGTATTTCAATAAATTTCCACATTTCCTCCTTTGGACTTCACTACAGCTTTGAACCTCCTCACGGTGGAGGCAACACAGGCAGGAATCTCTTCCTCAGACAAAGATTTTCACGGTCAGGCCACCCACAACAGTCAGAATGACCGGGTTTTATCTAGAAAAAAGGAAGACATCCCCGTGCAGCTGAGGACTCTCTTCAGAAGGCAAAAGCCACCCTCAGTCATGGTCTGGGCGGGAGTGACGTCGGACGGGAAGAAGGCCCCAATTATCTTTGTCGAGGAGGGCGTGAAGATCGACCAGGCGGTATACCTGCATCTTCTTTCAGAGGAGGTCGTCCCATGGGTACAAAGAGAGTATCCTACGGCTCTTTTACTGTTCCAACAAGATGGAGCTCCATCCCATACCAGCAAATTGGTTCAAAGCTTCTGCACTGATATGTTTGCAGACTTTTGGTCCAAAGACTTGTGGCCTCCCTCCTCCCCAGATCTGAACCCAATGGACTTTGGAATATAGTCCATTCTGGAGACAAGGGTGTGTAGCAAGTCCTGGCCATCGGTGGAGATTCTAAAGAAGAAGCTGATTCAGGCCTGGGCCTCTTTGTCTGAGGAAGAGATTCCTGCCTGTGTTGCCTCCACCGTGAGGAGGTTCAAAGCTGTAGTGAAGGCCAAAGAAGGATATGTGAAAATTTAATGAAATACATTCTGTAAATTACACATTGTGCTATCATTTTTGTTTAAAAATTATGTGTGTAAAATTTAATACAAAGATTGTAGTTTGTAATATGTGAGTCTCAATTTAAGTGAATTACACTGTATATATATATAGCAGCCTTTCTAGGTCTTCAGAAAAAGATATATAGGTCTAAAAACCATATATTTCTAAGACTCTTCCTCTTATTCAAATTAAATATGAATATGAAGTATAACCTTCAAATCTCAAACGATCTTAATATTGCTCTGCAGGAAGTCAGTTATTTCCATTAACATTGTAAGTTTAATATATTTCATTAAACCAATGCACAAGTTTTATATTAAGTAGTGTTGAAGCCTCGGACATGTACTCAACAGAGAAGAAAAAATCAGTCAACATAAAAAGCGCTTTGATGACTAAGAAGGCTCCCGGTCAGACTATCAAGATTTTTTGGGAGTAGAAGGAGGAAATAGAGCAATAAGTGTCCAATGTTGTCTCCCATGTTAGGTTTCAATAATAAGTAGTCCCTTAAAAATACGGAAGCAATAAAATTAGTCTAGCGAACCTAGAATCTTATTAACGAGGTAGCCCGAAAATGACCATCCCCTCTCAGGATCCGAACCTGCGTCCTCAACATCAAAAGTTGAACCCACTATCGCACTCCATCTTTTTTTTTTATCGAAAAAAATCATATATAAATCGTACAAATAAAATATCTTTTAACTTGCCCCTTTATATATTCACTTACATAATTTCGCTTTTGAGGCCCCCACTCCTTATCAAATTTTGTTTTTATAAATCCCATTATACTATCTTTTCATAATCTTTTTAAATGTTTTGCTGTAAAGAAGTGTAAAAAACTGTATCCCAGGAGAACATTGTTTGGATTTTGAGACACACTTATATTTAGAAAACTAAGGGTGTTCTATATGTTTTATGAATATAAATACATTCTTATTATGGTTATGATACATTCTATTTACATTATGATAGCAATATACATTTACTGCTTTCTAACTGAAGGGTCACATAATTGTATATAGAAGGGAAAAATAGTTGCGTAGAAAAGTATCATCATCAATCTTTATACATCATGTAAAAGCAGAAAAATATGTTAGATGCCTTATATGCGTATGGAGAGTCTCTCGGGAATAACTCCACCATTCATTTCCATTCCTTGATGATGTCCACGACGCGTTTAAGAATATATGGATCCGTGACTGGCTCTGAGGTCTCGCTCCCGCCCTCCGGCATAATTTTCCATCCCTTCCGGCCTCCAAGATAAGGCTTGATGGTGAAGCTGAGCTCAGTGCCAGGAGGTGGGGGGCAACAGGAAGTGGGCTCCTTGTTGATGGGGGTGCGACGGAAAGGGAGCTTTCTCGGAAGTGCTTGCCCCGGCGAAAGTCACGGTTAAGCTCCCGTGCTCGTCGCACGCTGGGCTCAGAGGAGGTGTGTCCAGGCCACATGGAGTCCCACTGCGAGAGGGAGAAAGCCCGCGAAGAGGGGTTCCAGAGCACTAAGTTGAAGACATAGAAAAAAAATATATTAGTAGATTAAAGCTTGAATTGGCATTGAAAAATATGCAAAATATCATGTAAATTTTTGTATTCAGTGAGTTTTTATTTAATTCACTTTGAGGTACGGTTTTAAATATATTTATTACAAAGAACTTTTTAAACGTTAGATCGGATCGGTTGATATCTCTGTAAAAGATCAGTGTCTATTATTTATTTAAAACATATATTATAGCTCTCTTATTATTTGGCGACGTTTATACAAATTTCTAGTATGTTCATTCTAAAGGACTTAGAAAATCAACTACATACAAATATTTTTTCACAAAAATTATTAATGGAAGAAGAAAGAGTCAGCAAAAAATCTCTTATATATGAGACTATAACAGAATAACTATTTTTTTAAAACGAGGAAAATGGCTGTCATTTATCACTTTCCATGAAATTATAAATTTATTTTTTGCTGAGTAATTGGGATTTAAACAACTTGTTGTATGTCTCTAATGACTCCACCATTTATCAAATTGTTAGTATAAGTATTATAATATGAGCTTTAAATTGTCCGTCTAATAATTCGTGCGTCTGTTCATGGACTTTGAAAAGATATAAAGTTATAATATATCCATATCAATACTAATAAAAATAATTCCGTTCATTCGTCGTTTTCCCTGTATCTCCCGAACAGTTTCATTAGATCCTTAGGAAATTTTCTGTGAACAGTTTTGAGACTCAGGGAGTGCTTTAGTGGGCTGTCAACTCGCAGAAAATTCGTCATCGCCATGCCTATTTTATTCACCAAAACGTTTTTTGCCAATTTTTTAAAATTACCAAGTTAGATTTTTTACCAAATTTTCTGTGGATAAGTATAAGGTAGTTAGACGTGTTTTTGTGTTATTGGGTATTTACCGGAAAATTTGTTTTTCGTATGATTACTAAAAAATAAGTTTTTTTTCTGTCTCTGTCTTTCCCCCAAAATTTAGGTTTCGTAGAAAATAACAGCTTTTTTTATAGTGCAACATCGCGCTAATCAAATTTTAATAATGCCGAAAGATGAAGAGTGATGTCAATCACTCTCAACTTTTCTTGATTAAGATATGAAGTTGCACTCCTATTTAAGTTTTTTCTTTTGTTGTTTTCCTCCATCAAAGGAGATCAAACTAGTACTCTGATATTCATCGCTACCATACATATCTTCGGCTCTATGAAATGGCTTCAAAAATAATTTCTCTTTATGAAGTTTAAATACCTAGCCTTAAGGAATAGAAAACAGAAAAAATGGCAATGACGTTTTTCAGGAGCTACTTTTCATAAAAATAACATAGTCTATAAATGATTTAAAAATAACTTCTTTTTACGATGTTTAAATTCTCAGCCTAAAGATGAAAAACCCGGAAAAATGGCAATGAAGAGCCAATGACAACTTTTTAAGGAACTGATTTTAATATGAAAAATCACATGGGATGACATCACTAAAATTATTTGTATGCTCTTTTTTTTATTCCAAAGACTTTTGTCAAGTTGGAAAATCCCGGGCAGCGCCGGGTAACATCCGCTAGTATATATATATATATATATATATATATATATATATATATATATATATTTATATATATATATATAGGATAATCTGGAATTGGAAAAAGTGGAATATTTTTTATATATTTATTTCTGTTGGAAGGTGTTTCTCCTGCCCTTGGCCACCTTGTTCATCTAGGGCACCACCACGTCCCTCAAAACCTCCAGGTAGACTTCGTGGTTGATCCTGAGGCCCACGGAGAAGAAGTGGGGGCCATCACGTCGCCGTCGGAGGAGATCATGCCCAGGATCATGACTGAAGCTGGGTTATTTGACTTGAAGACCATGGGCACGCCCTCAGAGTCCTGGCAGATCCCGTGGCGTTCTGCCTGTTGTTAGTGCGGTCCAGGTTGAACAGCTTCTCATCTGAGAAGAATCTCAGGGAAGGGCTGCAAGAGGACTTGATGAAGTTGAGCATGTCCTTGCTCCTGGCCACCCTGGCGTCCTTCTGCTTCTCAGTGAGGAGATGTCTCACCCTGAGGGTGAAGCTCTTGTAACTCAGGTCCTCCCTGACGGCCTTGGAGATGGTGTAGATGCTCATGTCTTTGGTGGCGGCCAACTTCGTTATGGGGGTGCCTGGTTGTTCTTGGTGGACCTGTTCAACCCAGCCAGGAACTGGGAGACTTGGTCCTGTCACTCCTGGTTTGGTTGACCTTTCTGTTGTACTCCCCAGTGGCCTTGAACCTCTTTTTGATGTCATAAACGGTGGACTGGGGTATTGGAGGAGCTTGATGATGTCCTGGGCACCGTGGCCCGCTTGGAAGAGCTCAAGGACGGTATCATGTCTCCTCTGTTCCATGATGAGGGATTGTTTTTTCAAAATTTTTTCTTAAAATTGGGAAGAAAATAGTCTTGCCTCTAGTTCAACCTAGTTCAAATTAATTGAATTAGGCAATGGAGGAGGTGAAAAAAGACCCTTAAAAGTGATTCTGGATTTATCACTAAAGCCCTATACCGATATATATATATATATATATATATATATATATATATCACGGTGTGTTCCATCACAAATGGAATTTTTAAATTGCGAATTAGATGTATTTAAAATAATTCAAATCGTATTATTGATACGCCATTTTGTTCATAAAGAGGGGATTTTTTATCAATATATAAAAATGTCCATTGATTGTCAACCTGAAAAATGTTTTCTGAACTTGAGAAGAAACGGATCATCCTGCAGTTTGGCAAAACACCTTCTCCTTCCATAGTACGCCGATAATTTTTACTTCACTTTAAGATCAGTGGAGGGCTGCGAAATCTTACCAGCTGATCCATTTCATAAGAGTTCTTGATCATTTCAATAATACTGGTTCCATCCACAAGAAAAAACAAATGAAAACAAATCAAAAGAACAGAAGCAGTGGCTCAGGAGGTAAAGAGTTTCTTTGAAGAAAACCCTAGTTGCTCACTCAAAAAAGCTTCACATCAAATTTCACTCACCAAAACAACGTTGTGGAGGATCGTAAGACATGATTTTCGATTCCTTTTTTATCATTACACTTCAGTTCAACCATTAACTGATAACCACAAAGCGCAGAGAAGGCAGTTTTGTCAGTGGATTCTGCAGCAACCATCCAACATTGTCGATAGAATCATTTGGACTGACGAGAAGCAGCACAAACTCGAGTTTATAAGGAAAAACCAGATTCCATTGAGTCTCTCATACAATCTGTCCAAACCTTCGCTAAAGGATATAGCCAGGAGACGATCAAAGACGTTTGCAAGAATGTCCTGAAGCGTGCGTCGTTCTGTCTTCAGGCTGGAGGGGGTCATTTCCAGCAACTTTTGTAAGGTTTCAGATGTGCCTCTTATGATTTAGGACAATAAATTTTTAATAATCATAAAAATCCATTCTTTTCCTTTACAATGATGTATCTAAGAGGGAATTTGATGAATTTTAAGTACTTCTAATTTGCAATTTAAAAATTCCATTTCTGATGGAACACACTGTATATATATATATATATATATATATATAAATATATATATATCTATATATATATATATTATATATATATTATATTATAATATGTAATATTATTGCCTAAGAAATAATAAGCTATTGTTATAGCTTAAATCCATTGTTTTGTTTGAAACTTATAAAGGCCATCTTTGAGGAGTATGCGAATGATAAATGATATGCATATAGTTTAGAGGGTATGCGTAAAAGAAATTATTCCACATTATGTGAGTTAGAAAATACTTTTTAATCGAAATTTATGGCTCACCTTTCGCAAATTTAAGTACATGTATATATAACCATATTCTGTTTGCAATTTATTTTCATGATGCCCAGTGCTTCATTGGAAGTTGTGCTAGAAAAGATGAGTTTTATACGTATTTTTTTACACAGCTTTAATAAAACTATGATGCCGTAAAAACTAGCAAAGAAAATAAGCTAATTTTACATTTTTTTTTTTTAAAAGACTTTATTGAGTTAGAGATATTACATATAACAATATATAATAACATTTTAGTTTAAAATTAGATCTCTAATCTAAAGTCACACCAACTATTATAAACAGAACATATCTAAAAAACAAACATTAATTTCCACAATATTGTCAAAAACAAGTAGGTATAGAAAAAAAATTCAGTTAACAATACATGATTTTTTAT
Source organism: Caligus rogercresseyi (assembly GCA_013387185.1). NCBI lineage: Eukaryota > Metazoa > Arthropoda > Copepoda > Siphonostomatoida > Caligidae > Caligus > Caligus rogercresseyi. Next base: position 18,277,647 of record CP045902.1, read on the forward strand.
ATATAAAAAGATAGTTCAAATTAGTGTCTTGTTAAATTTTTTGTAAGCCCGTAAAATTCGCTGAAGAAATTGTAGATGCCCATTGGAACTGGAGGGTAAAAACGCACCAGATCTCCTGCATACTTCCAAGGAATGTTGTCGGTACCAGGAATCCTAATTGCGAAAGCGTTGTATCGTGCTGCCGTAGAAATTGTAATTGCCTTGATGTCTTCGTTTTTGATCAATTCATTATCAGTCATCTTTTTAGCCAGATAACTCCGAATGCTGGACAAAGTTATGTCCAGAGTTCGGGTTTTTTGATGGTGCCCTGTGTAGATTAATGGACAGTCCGAACAAAAGTATTGCCGTGATTATTTTACCATTAACTCCTTTCACGTTTAATCTTACAAACTCCCTTACGAAGTGGAGCATCGGACAATTGGCAAAAGCATGCACAACTGTATTAAACACTTGTCCACAGTCTTTACAAGGTGTGTTAAAAAACAAGCATCTCGCCGAAATCTGGAGTTGAGCGGTGAATCTTTTCTCGTCCTTAATCTTGGCGATGGAAGAAAAAATTCTCTTTCTCCAAGAGACAGGAAGTTTCAGCTCTTTTAAATAAGTATCACAAATTTCATTTGCTTCCTTTAATGTATTTGTAGCAAAGGACATCTTCAAATGCCATGGTATGGGAGGAAGATGATTCGAAGCAGCTCTTTTTAATGGATATAAAAATCTACCACAGTTAAACACGGGCTCACGTTTGAGGTCGTGAATAGAAATAATTTCATTAGACAATGCTTTCCATTCCAGTTCCCCTGGTCCAGCGAGATTGGTAAAATAAAAAGGCTTTTAAAATTTTGTCGAACTATGTCTACCGTTGAAGAGGATAAAAAGAGAGGGGTGCCAGTCCAGAGGATCCTTTGTATTGTCGACAAAAATGCAGACTCTTCCCTCAATTTTCCGTTTGTAAACTCTGTCCCAAACATCAGTAAAAAATATCCTGGACTTGAAGTGAAGACAGCTCGCCATTCCTGATCTGGGTGAACCGTTAAGTCTACTATAAGTTTTTGATAAATAGTGGTAATATTCTGGCGAGTAAAGACAGACCACCCCCGATATGTGACCTGGGTCTCTTCAAAGAAGGCAAATAGCTTTTATGAATAGCACATTCAGCCAGGCATTTTCTTCCGAGATCGCTTTTTCTGCAAGCCAAGAGATAGAAGCAGCTTTATATAGGACAGTAGGAACAATGTGATCGTTGTAAAGGTCAATCCTTTTTTGTAGACTAAATTTCTTGCCTCCTTGGAGGCTGATATAGAGTTGCTTTTGCAACTTTGTCCAGTTGACCTCCGACGCTCCTCGAGAAGTCCACATAATTCCTAAAACTTCTATTGTTTCCCGTACAGAGCAACCGGCAATTGTTTCCCTGCAATGAGGATTCCATATCCCCATAGGAAGAATTAAAGTTTTTTTATGGTTGATTTCCAGCCCAGACCTCTTTTGATATTTCCTAAAGAAATTTAGATGACCTCAATCCGCTTGCATAATTGTTTTTCTGACTTGGCCTCCAACATTAATGTAACGTCATCGGCGTACATATCTAAAATGTGTTTACTAGAGCCAAAATCGACTCCAAAGCCCTAAACTTTTTTTTTTATTGCGTTACTAGATCCCGATACTCCCAACAAACAAAGAGTGACATGGGCATCCCTGACGACAACTCTTCTTTAAAGCAATAGGGTCACTCTCTTTCATTCCCATAGAGATAGTTGACGAGCCATTATATAGAAGAGCTCTAATGGGATTCAAAAACTCCTTTGGAATATATTTTTTCATAGTTTTAAAAATAGGTTGATGGCTGATAGTACAAATGCTTTTTTGAAGTCGATTGCAATGATGGCTCCATAACTTTTTTCCTATGTTCACCTCTATAGCTGTTTCAATGTTTCGTGACACATCATAAATTTTTTCTTCCTCTGAGGAATCCTTTTGTTCATTCCTATTTTGGAGTTTAATATAGGCTCAACTTTTTTGGCTAAAACTCC
>CP045902.1:18279773-18314490 GCA_013387185.1 Caligus rogercresseyi
TTTGAAGTATTGATTTAAACGAATATCCTTCAAAACTCCGTTAAAACCGTTAAAAAATATAATTATTTAACTAGAGCTTCTACGCTAATCCCACAATACAAAAAACAAAACCCTTTTTTGTAAAACTATAATTGAAAGTTGTTGTTTTTTGTTGTAAGTTTATAAATGTTGTAAGCAAACATTTCCCATAGTAAAAAACTTGGTTTAAAATGTCCCTAATAAACATAAACTTTTATTTTCAAATATAGTGCACTATATTCCAAGAATGTTTAATGTATTCGGTGATACAAATAAGCTCCGCCATTTGGCTGAGTAGTTTTTTGAATATATGAAAGTTGTTTGCTTTTCAATCAAAGTTTCAAAAACTCTTATTGTGTGCTTTTAAAATACTGGGTTTTAGTATTTTTGAAAATATAAATTTTAGAAAGAGATAATTTAACGTAACTGTTTTATTTATTATGGTATAAAATTGAAAAAACGAATGTCATTATCGAAAATGGTTTCTTTTTTATAAGTATTCTTCAGCATGATTTATACTATATTATTATTACTATTATTAATAATATATTATTACTTATACTCTTCGTATAACCGTTTTTTTGAAGTACCACGAGTTCTTTCAAAATTATTTACACCAATCAATGTTCTCTGGCACAAGGATCTTCACGGGATGCGTCTTTGAGCGAGTGGCGGCCCAGATTGAATTCATTCAATCAGTCTTTCACATGGCTATAGGATGGTGCGTCATTGTCACAAAAAGGTTTAAGTTCATTAATGTACTCTTGTCGAGATAATCAACGTCGGCATTATGAAAAAGATCGTACAAACACGTTAACGAGAAATTTCAGTTTTTCGCGAATTTTTAATTTTTAACAGCATGGTCATAGATCAAAACCTTAACAGTATAACAAAATGACAGACAACACTTGGCAACGCTTAGTGATGACTAGGTCCAAGAAAATTTAAAATATAGAGAAAAATGCAAACACTTTAAGAAAACACCTGTTGGTGATATCGGCAGGAAGATAAACACGTGATTATTTAAACTGGATGTGGATATGACTTATAGATGCGTATGTCAATACATCCTAAAGGGATATCATATAGTGAAAAAATGTAAGCAGTTTTATTTGTTCATTGCTTATATTTACAAAGATATACACTTTATATGATAAAAATGACTTTATGTAATGTAATACAAAAATTAAATATCAAAATTGTTTCTGACCATAAATCAAATCCTTGAACAACACTAATGACCGACCTTTGCTTTGTAAAACTGATTTGATTGGTTCTAAAATAATTTGAGCCCCTATATCTAAATGCCTGCTCTTCCTTCAGTTTCCAAACCGAAAGATAGTGAAGCTGGCGGCAGCCATATTGAATAAAGGTTGTCAAACGATGTAAAGAATTTTCAATAAAATCTGTAAATTCAACCACAATGTCCTCCTCATTTTTCTGGATGCTTGAAATCATTCGAATATATCTGTTAGATACTATACATCATTCTTGTGCCTACAAAAATTGATCCTAGGTTCGATAGACTAAATTGAACGATATAATGGTTATTCATATACATAGGGATGAAATTCTATTGAATCAAATAACCTTTCGATAACCTGGTAGAGAACCACTAGGCCAAGTATAGAGGTTTGAAAGAACATAATAGTTTTAGTCCAGAGCCAACCAATCCATTGATTCGTAATAAAAAACTTGACGCATTTCTCCACCGTTGCAACGCGTTGTATATTAATATAATAAAAATCAATTAGTATTAAGTTAGTATAATATAAATAATGAAAATCTATTAAATCAACTAAAAGTGTCAATATCCTGGCAGATAACCACAAGGCCGAGTTTACAGGTTTGCAGAACGTATCATTGAGGTTTGATGTCGAGAGCCAATCCATCCTTTATATATAATATAAAAACTTACTTCTTGATCCACTGTTGTATTTCTATAATGTACATCACTTCTAACCAGTATAATCATACACACATAATGAATTTAATCTCAATAAAAACAAAAATATCATCGCCGCAAAATCGATTGGGGAATGGAATGAGATTTGTAACATATATGCCATAGAGAAAACAGAGTGCCGAAGTAACGTGTGGTAACGTTGAATATCGTGGTATTTGTTAGCTCTCCATTCTTGGGGAAAAAAATGGACAAAAACAACTAAAAAGAGAGTTAGACTTCATATTTTATGATGAAATGAAGAGTGATGTGCCATCATGACACCTTATATCCATTGCTACCATCAGAGGCGGTCCTGGCTACTTTTACGCCCTGGGCGAACATTCCATTGCCCCCCCCCCCCCATCAGTGTTGCAAATAACACTAATTACAACATCTTAACAAGAAATACTGTAATATAATAACAATAAAATAAATGGAAAATAATATAATGTAAACACAATACAATTTATTTTGGAACCAGCAGTTCACTGGTAGCAGAACGGCTGCACTGCGTACTACTTATGTGCCCCCTGCTTGCTCAGCGCCCACCTTAACCGACTTGCTACTGAGCGGAGTTTTTTTTTTACTTTAAAAAGTCACCGGATGTTTTATTTTGAAGCCACATCCTCATTCAGCTATCGCTTGAGCTGCGCTGAGCTCCAGTGCAGCGTCCGGCAAAAATAGAGATTGGAACGTGATCTGCAGTGTGTGGAAACGGGCGATTTTTTGCGCCCCAAATAGATTGCGCCCTGGGCAGTCGTCCACGTTGCCCTAGCAAAACCAGCCCTGGCTACCATACGTTACTCGGCACTCCATATTCTCTATGATATCTCCGTATTACCCACATGATCAAGAATATTATTCGAAAAACGTGTTCATCACTCAATGTTGGGGGGGCAGGTTCGAATCCTGAGAGGGGATGGTCATTTTTGATCTACTTCATTAATAAGATCCTAGGTCGAGTGACTAATTTTAATTATATAATGCTTATTTATATCCTGTCGGATGCAATTCTATCGAACCATATAGGCAAAAAATATATATGATTCCAAAAAAATCCAACGTGGTGGTGGTGATGATCATTGAACAACATAATAACAACAAACCAACAACAAAGGACTCTGGAATGCTCCAGAAATGAATAAACGGTTTTTCATCGCTCTGCTGTCAAGGAGAAAAATTCGATTTTTTCCCCCTCTTACTTTCTTCTAAGTTTAGAGCATTGTTATTATTACTATTATTTCTTTCAGACTACCCCATACCGTTAAGACATTTGTCAACTTCAAAGATAATTGCGTCTTAATTAAGTCTCACTCTATCCAAGTTGTTGATAATACTCTTGGGCTGTATGGGGAAGGGGGAGAAGGATCATTTTCTTTCTTAAAAAAAATAGTGTTGAGGATCCGCCTTCGTCTTATTATTTTTGTTTCGTTAAATATATATATTTTTTTTGTGAGTGAGGTCCTTCTTTCATTTCTCTAAAAAAAACTCTAGAAAATAAGTACTCTTCATAGCCCTTTGTTCTTTCGTAGTTCCACTCACAAGGGAATAAAGGAATGTTTTTTCTTTTTACCTTTTGTCTTTCCTCTTGTTTTTATTTATTTATTTGAGTGAATGAATCACCTTTCTCAGGTGACTTCTCTACCTCATTAATACGATCACGGGTCCACACATGTTCATACTCGTAAATAGATGAGGCCGAAGAGAGTAATCTATCTCATATCCTGGGAAAATCAATAAAGACTACCAGATATGCGGACTCAGGAATATGTTTATTATAGTTTTTATTGTAGCCCTTGCAAAAAATAGCAATAGCTTTGGCTTCTATCTTGATAATCATTTTTAGCATGAAGTCTGACGAAATGAGTCATTTGAAGGGCATGAAGGCTCATGATTCAAGCGTGATCGATGTGAAACAATGGAGGATAATGATATTATCATTGGAGGCACATATGAAGGGAAAATGACAAAGGGAAAGAGGGGCAAATATAACAAAACAAAAAAATATACAAAAAAAAATTCTTCAAATTAAGAACATTTACATAATGAAAGTATTAATATCCTGTATTATGAACATTTTAAAACAATGTTAGAGTATTGATGATCCCAATTGATTATCTGTAGCTTATTAAAAAGATCCCACCATTCAGTTATAAAGTTTTCTTTCGGAGATGGTCACGGAAATATTCTTATGTAATGAACTCATTTATCAAATAAATGATAAAATATATATGTCAAAAAAAAATACAAGGTCCTAAGGAATACAAAAAGATAAAAAATAACAATAAACACTCAGTGACGCTGATGTAGCGCAAATCATATGATTACCTTTATCACCAATAATAAATTGTTTCACCTCGTGAAGCGTCGTCCATTTTAGGTCGATAACCATCATAAGAGAACTTGAAGCTGTTCCTACCTGTTGAGTATTAATTTATAATATAAGTCACAAAAAACAACACACCATTCGTAAGAATCAAGCCAACATACCACAACTTCACATATATGAACATAATCCGGAATCATTTATGGATCCGTTTTTGTAAGCTCAATGGATTAAAGCTATAAAGGTCAATAAGTTAATAGATATCGTTTAAAGTAAATTTGGAGTTTCACCTCCTCCTCCTCCTATTTTCTTTCTTTATCTACCCTATCCCTTCAGGCCATCATGTTCTTTTATATAAAGAAAGGTTAAATACTACTTCAACCATTTAAGAGGTCTATTTTTTCTTCTTCCTCAAAAGTACTTCCCTTTCTTTGGACATAAATCCAGCTAATTATTATTTATCTTTCATCATTGACTTCCTTCCCTCCAAATGGATCCTTTCTTTCACATATCTAACCAACTTTCCCCTCATTGGTTGGTTCTTTATATACATTTTTAAATAATAATAATAATAAAAGAGGATATTGCCATACTAAAAAAAGGAACTTTTTATTCCCTTGTCTTCGTGTCAGAGAGATATCTAAGGTAAAGTTATTCAACTTACCTACATGTAGAAGGATCAATTGTTTTACTATGATACCAAATATATACATACATATAGAGCTTCAGATGCTAGACTATTTGCTCCAATGGAATTGCAGTATTTGTGAAGGATAAGCAAAAGTATTAAAAATCGTTTATAAAGCATTATGATCTTATACATAGAGGAGAGTCGAACCAACAGCCTCAATATTGAGAGTTGGACATATGTTATAGCTAAGGATAGCCAAAAATATTGCTTATGCAAACTCACCTATAAACTTGATTTTCTCCCCGTAAGTAACACTGTTTTCTCTTCTTCTTTTTCTACGTCCGATACTTAGAGTGATGATCCATATATCGACAGATATGATCAAACAAAATAAACATATTTTATTTCCTAAAGTAAAAACATAGCCTTTATTCCATTCATATTAATGTGTGGAAGGGTCATTCAAAGGATTCGCCAATGACGTCATGGATGTAGGCCCAGTAAGAAGATATAATTCGTGTTTTTAAGGATACATTTATGCTCTCTAAATCCCTGATGTCTACTCCACAACAGGCGGTAGTGAAGTGAGTCTTTCTTGTATAATTTCATTGGGAAAAATCCCTATCTGGAAAAGGAAGGATCATTACACATCCCAATGGATTATACATACAAGGGAGGCCCTTAGCTCAGGGCTTAGGTGTGTTCAAACCTCAACGTACAAGATGGAGGAAACATTCCTTCCAAGAGAGGAAGTTCAATACTGAACAACCTCAATTGATAAGATCATCGATAGAGTAATTTTATTACTACAGAGTGGTACAGCAAAAATTAGAAAATGACAAAGGCCAATTTGAAGGCTGGAATAGTTTATTTTAGAGCCATTTTAATGGTAAATTCCTGAAACAAAATATGTTAATGATACAGTAAGTTACAACTTTTATTCAATGTGTCCTCCATTATTCCTGATGATGGCTTCAATACGTGGACGAACGGAGGCACAGCTGGTATTGATGAAGTCCTCCGACATGTTGTCCCACTCCTTGGTGATGGTGGCCTTTAGGGCCTCTACACTGGTGTGTGAGGTTTTGTTGGTCTTGCCCTCCAGGAAGCCCCAGACAGCAAAGTCTAGAGGGTTCACATCGGGCGATGAGGAGGGCCAGAAGTCCGCCGGCCAGAAGGAGGCCATGTTCCCCTTGCAGAAATCCTGAACCTTCTTGAACGTGTGAGCCGGGGCTCCGTCCTGGGTGAACACATAATTGTTCATTGGGAATGTGCTCTTTAGCTATGGCAAGACCTTGTACCTAAGGACCTTGTAGTAGACATCAGAGTTGACCTTCTCATTGAGCCTGAAGAAGTGTGGGGGTATCTTGTTGCGTCGGAGGCCACGATACACAGGACATGACTTGGGCTGGATGTTTGGTCCTGTAATACCCCTCCACCTGACCTCTTGTTTCTGCCAAGAATCGATCATTTCTTCTGTTCAGCACTGCGTCCACTGTGAAGATCTTCTTGTCGGAGTAGATCTTGACCGTGTCGCCGTTGTGCTTGAAGAAGTTGAGGACTTTTTTGGCTCTCTCTAACCTTCTGGCCTTCATAGTGGCCGCCGACAGATGCCTTGGTGTCCTGACGAAGCTCTTGAGGCCCAAGACCTCGTGGACGGCCCTGGTGACGGTGATGAGAGCAACGTTTCTCTCGGCGGCCATCTTCCTCATCTTCCTCCTGCAGAGGTTCAGGAACTCACCACCTTCCCAGGTGGATCGGATCCTTCCATCTTCCTGATGTTAGGATACCTCTGGGTCGTGATCACCTTCGGTCGACTTCAGAGATCAACTTTTCATCTCTTGCTCAGACATTTTGGTTATTACCAGTTTGTAGGATTTTGTTTACTCTTTCGAATGGCACCAAGCTCAAGATAATACAACAAATAACAATGGAGCTAGGGCCTTTAAAAGTCCATTCTAATTTTTGCTGTACCACTCTGTATAATGCTGACTCATATGATTAAAATGCAACTGAATCCAAGGAATAATAGATGGTATTCCTTGATCAATCGAACAATGAAATATCCAAAGACTCTTCCATCAATATAAAATGCTGATAAATAAAATCTTATAAAGATGATTTTTTAAATATTTTGCGTATTTACGTTAACTTATGCATGATTTTTTAAATAAATAGTAATAAAGTGTGGTTGTACGCAATATTGCTATAAAATGATATTATTCTATTGTATATATAGGTATATGTAATATTTTATTGGATTTCTTCTATGAAAGAGTGACAATTTAAAGTTTTTTATATTTTGCGTATATTGATATTGTACAGAAGTTGGATGTAAATGGTAATGTACATGATGTGGACATATATGTAAATAATTGTCGATATTGATATAAACACAAAACCAATGTGGACACATTCAGGCTCTCCATTTGAGTCCTAAGTAATATGTAAAAAGCTTTTAGAAAGAAAGAGAGAGTAAGAAAATGGATAAAACAATGTAAACATCAGAAATTCATTACTGTATATACTCTACCGCAGAGAGCCAAAACATGGAATGAATCATTACTTTCATTGAAAAATCGATATACATACATACGTAGCCGTTTACAATCATTGTCTTAGGGGCATAACATATCGTACTTGTATTTATAATTTTTTAAGTGTCAGCTAGAAATACATCATAATTTCCTGCATTTTGAAAATTATTTCAGTATTTTTCATAAGACTTTATTAATTTAGAGTAAGCATTGAGTAATTACAGAGCTTCTAACAATCATGAAAACATATATATATATATATATATATATATATATATATATATATATATATATATAGTAAGTTGATATATACAGTCAACTTCGCCTAAGTCGAAATTGCATAAGTCGAAAATTCGCCTAACTCGAATATAATCAGAAGTCCCATTTTTTCTCCATTGACATGTGTGTAATAAAATCGTACAAGTTGATTTTTGTAAGTCGATATTTCGCCTAAGTCGAATAGATATTTGACAGTAACACATACATAAACAAGAAAATAACTTCGCATAAGTCGAAGAGGGCGCTCACTTTCCAAAACAGTGATCATTCCCAAATGAGAATATAAATTTGAGAATATATAAGGTATGTTCCTCCCTCCAAGCGAGGTAAATAAAAAAGAAATTGTGCCCTCGGCCACCTGCTCCCTCGCCGATGATTTGCGACTGCATGTGAGCGAATGCACACACACACACCTACCTGTATATCAAATTTTTCTTCGACTTAGCAATCAAAATTTGTAACTCGAATTTCGCCTAAGTCGATTGTTTTTGCACAGTTCGAGAGAATCGACTTAGGCGAAGTGACTGTATATATATATATATATATAGGCGAGGGGAGCAGGTGGCCGAGGGCACAATTATTTTTTTTTTACCTCGCTTGGAGGGAGGAACATACCTTATATATTCTCAATTTTATTATACATATAATAAGATCTATTGACACTTGGAAATATTAATATAAGGAATAAGGTGGTGTTTTTGAAACGTGATTATTTGAAAGAAAAGGAGTAGGATAGTAATATAAATCAGTAGACATTCTGCATTGTAAGTAATTCATCACCTGCAGCTTTTTAGGAATGAACATCAGAAAATCAGAAATAAAAATAACATCCTTATAAATAATGTATGTCCTTTCTCATGAGCCCATGACATTTGCGAATCCATTAAAAGGACTCCACCAATAAAACTCATCATTTTTAGTTAAATAAAACAACTGATTATACTCAGTAAATAAGTAATATTGCTTTTATTGTTCATATCTGTCGATATCATATATATATATATATATCAGACTTGTTGACATTTGCGAAAAATTGTCGTTGTTCGTTCGTTTTTCGTTCACCAAAAGTATCGTTCGTTGTTCATCGTTCGTTTCTAGACTGAATCGTTCATCGTTCGTCATTCTGAGAAAAAAAGTTACGACGTTTTTTATAAAACGAAATTTTCCCTCGTCATTCTGAAAAAAAGTGATGACGTCTTTATTAGAAAGGAAATTTTTCCTATCAAAAAGGAATTAATTGCTTACATTTAGGTAAAAAATGATCATTTCTAACTCATCAAGTAATCCTTAGATTTAGTTATATAGATGTGTCTTTTTATGAAAACAGTGAATTACGTCATACCCACTATTATTTTATAAATGTATAAGAAAAACAAAAGTTCAATCTTCCTTGTGTTTCCCAGGAGTGATTTCATTTACATTACACCAAGGCATGCCATCACGCATTTCTATAATTAACTTATTTTTCATATTATAAATCCCATGATATAATATTTACTTTCAAACTGTGTTATGTTTTGTATGTAGCTAGGTGATTGATCTAGGCTGTGGATTAGAGGATAACAAACAAGTGAAGGTGATATATTAATACTGGGTTATAATGGTATACAATTTTAACAATAAAAGTAAAAAAAGTTCGACAGGTGATTCTTAACTTTGCAATGAGTGTATAAGAGTTGTTGCGCCAGATACCTCATATTATTAAAAAATGATGACCATTTCTATCACATAATGTTAGTTGGTCCAGTCATCATGTTATATATATATATATATATATATATCAGAGCTGCGACTACCGAATGTAAATTGGTATTTGGTACTATCGACGGTAGATTTCAAATACCGAGCCGATTATACGATATTCGGTAGAAACTACCAAATGCCGTACGATTGGCAATCGGTACGGTATATTTGAAAGTATGGTTTTTGTGACATTCACATAGAGACTTTAAAAAAGGAACAAATATATGAGCGAAATTTACGTTTGTTTTTCTAAGAACTAAGGTAAAAGTGGAAGCACTTACCTGTATGAAAAACTTGAACTTTGCAAAATAAATAAAAAATACAACCTATAGTATTATAGAGCAGATACATAAATATACATTCAATATAAGCTTATGCTATGCATTGAATACTGGAATACCTGAAAGTTAATTTAATATCGCCAACCAGAGACAGTAAATTAAAAAAATACTATAGTGTTCCATTTCCTACAAAATCCTAGTACTTATGTAATTTATATAAGATTAGTATGTATTAAATTTCAAATAATCTCTATATTTTTTTACAAATTATGTACTTAATAGTCCTTGCTATAAATTGTCCGATATTAAATGCATATGAAGAAGTCACAGAGCAGATACATAATTAAATTTATATTTATATATAATGGGTTTAGTGCACATATAAAGTATACAAAAACTGTATACTCAACAAGGGAGAAAAGTTATCTCCACTGTAAGAGTTCTTTGATAACTAATATAGTTGCCCCACCTGGTGGTGAAACAATTAAGTAGTCGTGAAAATATAAAAAAAATATATTGAAAAATTCAGCAATAAATGGTCTGTGGTACCGTCACCAAATATTATGTTTTACCAAAAAAATAGTCCCTGAAAATGAGTTATTAAGTATTATTTTGTCAATTCTGTCTTTTCTTCCTTTTTTAAACTTATACCTTGTGTACACAAAGTACGAGTATAATAAAAATCCATTCTTTCTCTTTTTTTTGTGTGTCCCGTTTTTAAAAATATATATTACATCTTAAAAGGGATTGAAGATGGCTCTTATCAGTTTGCTGACTTTGATATAAAACTTATCTTTTACAATTAATCTATTGTGCGTCCAGATATTTTATATGTCGGTTGACATAATCATGAGGCTTTCTGCATAGTCTTTAATTTTATTGATGATTTATACGGATATTAGGGAATAAACCACCACTGATAGCAATGTATATCTACGTAGGTGTGCTTTTAATTCTAACCACAACTAATATTTGCATATTAGCAAAGTCATTACAACGAAATACCTAATGCTGCAAAATGGTCGATGAACTGTGTCTCTTTGGTGTTTACTTCCTTGCGTAAAGTAAGCTAAATAGAACAAATTAATGGATCTTCAGACCAGATGGTTAGTTGGTAATATTAATATTGCAAAAACTACTATTTGTAAGGATGTTTTAATACTAATTGTAGCAAACTCGTTAATACATATGTTTTGCAGTGTTTAAGCTAATTTGGTTCCATGTGTTGGATTCCGGCTTTTGTCAGTGGAATACAAAATATGATGCGCCAAAAAGTCATTCCTTCTTTGAAAAAGGTTGCTAATAATTGTCCATATGTCTTCCAGACTGCACATACCTTGAAAGTTACTCAAGCCTTCTCGCACGAAAATCTGATTTTTTGGGAATTAAGGCCTCCTTGAATTCAAATTAAACCCGTCGGACTTTCCCATATGAGGGGGGCGTAAAAAAATTCAGAAAAAATATTTCAATCCTGAAACGTACCGTTAATCAGACCTAGGACTCTATGCTGCCGAGTACATTTGTGAGATCTGTGCCAAGTTTCGACACCGACCGGAGCAAGTTATTGCTACAAAAGGGGGAATTATCGATTAAAAAAATTGTTCTTCAATATATGTATCACATTTTTGATTATATAAATATTTTCTGAAATAAATAAAAGCTTCTGCATTGCCTCATGATGACTTTTTTCACTAGAGTGTCCTCGTTTATAAATCAACACCCCGTAAGAGTTATCTTTTTCTAACATTCTCGAGTCACCAACATATTACAAGTTAATAGGGCATTCATTTAAGTTTGTTTTATGTAATTTATAAATATTTGAAAATGGGACAATTTTTTTATCTGATCAGCTTCTAGTTATTATTTGGCCGGCGGTAGCTATTACAAATTGAAGTCCTTTCCAAAATGAAAGAAGTCCTGTTGGTTTTTTAATTAAACTCTGTTTATGTGTCTCTCTCTCAGCCTGAACATACGGATCTTATTGTAGGAAGAGACATATTCACTCACAATAACTAAACCAAGTGGCTCCATATATTCATCAAGCACTTGTCCTCACTGAATGTGTCTTTGCGTGCTGCTACTACTACTAAAAAGGTTAAAGCAATCATTGCACATTTCCTTATTTTTACTTAAATGTCATGAATGTTGAAATGTCAGGAACAAAACTGCAATATTCACATTATGTTATGCGTTCAAAGCTTTCTTCAATTGCATAATTGTTTGTGCAAAAAAGTTGGCATATTATAATCATTGTAGAAATAATGATTATTTCATAATTCATTTTTTAATTGCTATGATTAGTTTTTGAAGTATTATACCTCTCAAAGGACCAAAAAGGATTCGTTGACTTCATAGTTTCGACCAAAAACTTCAAGAGAAAAGGGTGGACAGTTATATTAAGTTAAAAGGTTTTTCATTTTTTTGCTATTTGATTGGTTGAAAATTTGACAAGTGACATAGAGTTCCTAGACATCCATAAATATTTTTTGTATATTCACAGAAAAACACTACTCATAAGTTACATTCAAATAACATGGAAGTAGTGAGTGTTCTAGTTATACATGGGCGTAGGAAATTTGTAGGAAATCAGGAGTACCAAGGTATATTAAGAAACAAGGTACGACCATATAGCCAAGAAAGCTGATTTTTAACCTTAATGACGTTTCAACACTAATGAAAACATGAAATAAAGTATTTTTATAGTATAGGTATAACTTGAGCAGCACTTCCATCCAAGGGTAAGCACAAAGATTGAAAATATACACAAAATAAGGCTCTTGTTGGAAAAAAGGTCATATATATATATACATATCAGGAAACGACCGGAACACCTTTTTTCGTCGGGATCCCGGCCGCGCCAAAACCGGGCCAGGACTTAATATATATTTTTGTTCCTTCGACATTTGAAGTGACGGCGGGTTTTTTAGAAAATAATTTCAAAAAAAAGGGAGCTCGATAGCCGTGCGTGTTAAGGCGTGTTCAACTCTCAATGTTGGGGCGCAGGTTCGAATCCCGAGAGGGGATGGTCAATTTTGGTCAACCTCATTGATAAGATCCTAGGGTCGATAGACTAATTTTAACGCTATAATGCTTATTTATATCCTATCGGATGCAATTCTATCGAACCATATAGGCAAAAAAAAAAAAAAAAAGTGACGACATTTTTTCTTTCGAAAAAATCTCCCAAAAAAATGACGAGGGGTTTAAAAAAAATCTCTAAAAAGTGACGACCGTTTTTTTTTAGAAAAGAATCTCCAAAAAAATTATCAAAAAAATGATGACGTTTTTTTAGAAAAGAATAGTTCAAAAATTCCTGTATAAAAAAACGTCCTCACTTCTTTGGGAAATTATTTTCTAAAAAAATTATGAATGACAAACGTAAGAAAATATTGAAGTCCCGGCCCGGTGTATAAAAAACGAGACACCGGGCCGAACCGGGTACCGGTCGTTATATATATATATATATATAATATAACTTATCGTAAGAATCGCCGATTCGATTAAACTGATATAAAATAGCATTGCACTCAAGCTAGAACCTTGAAATCAATGTTCATGTACTCTTACTCAAAACATACTCGAAGTGATTTGTTTTATAACAAATTAACTCCCACAAGTTTTCAAAAATGGTGAAACGTGCCTTTTCTCGTATGATATATATTTTAAGGATCTTATTTTCTGTTCTTATCAACACTTTATCTTTAATTTTGTTTTCAAATATAATTAAGTCAGACAGCCGCTGTGTTCTCTCGATCAATGAAGCATAAAATGCAGTTTTATGGCGACATCCCCCCCCCCCCCCCCGGCTCGTGTTATTTATATGACAAAGACATTCTTTAAAACCATCAAACATAAGTCTTCTTTCAACAAATGCAAATACAGTTACTCATGTTGTTCTGACGTCAATTAATATGCAATGATATCACTTGAAAATCAATTATAGGCCCATTGATTAAATACAAATAAATGCAAAGATATTGATATTTATTTATGTCAGGACGTAGCAAGTACAGTGAATATATCCGGTACTTATCTACACTGTAAACAACTCTATGTACATTAGCTGTATTAGTAATGTAAATAAATATATATCTACGATCCCTTCTCCTTACAATAGTCGTCAACTGAATCAGGTCAAGGAAATTAGACTAATACTTTTGTTGTCATCACTTCCCTCTCTAGCATCTTTGTCTGTTTTTTTGATACAGTTAATCAGATAAAACCTAAGCAATTATAAACGAGGACCAATTAGTTTTTAAACTAATCTCAAACGCGATTAGTTGAAAGACAAGAACAGTGAATGATGGAAAAAGTTGTTGGTATTATGTTATAAAGCTTCACTTCAGCATCCCAAAGGGACTGTATGAACATCAACCCAGAAATAGGGATATCATACATAGTTTCAATCTTCTCCAAATCCAACAAATTGACGAGTTCTATTTTCATTTGGAACTCCTTTGCTTTCCTTATAATGTCTTGACGTATAAAAAACTTGTTAATTGAAATAACAATAACCCCTCAATGATGCACTGATAGCAACAAATCATATACAATACAAATAAACAAAGCCAATAACAACATATAATTAACACAATTATGTATATTTTTGCACTCCTTGTTGATAAACAATATATGATTTGCATATAGATTATTGTACTTGTATATATATATGTTCATATTTGTAAAAAGTCATCGTAATGGACACAAGCAAAAAAAAAAACTGGATGATGGCCTTGGGAATTCGCCCTAACCAAATATTCATGAACGAAATATGATGTAACATGTTCATGAAGAGGCATGAAGAAGACGTGGTGAATGTATATGAAAATTAGGCTATTGTTTTATAACAGTTTGAAATCTCTTAAGAGATCCCTACCATTGTTGAGCTTAAAAATAACTACCACCAACCGCCACGGATTTATGTACTTATATAAGGCAAAAGATCTTTTAAAGCTTAACTACTTAAAAATACTCAATTATTCTTTAATACTCAATATTACTATAAGTGTATAACTTAAGCTTTAAAGGAAAGTGGCGCATCAAGAGCTTTTTGTTCTTATTTTTGATTATTTCTTGGCTTCCTTTCGTTTTATTTATCTGCTAGAGGCGTTGTGTTGATGTTGATGCAGCTAAATAAATTAATACGTAAGAATATCAAGTACCCTTGTGACGTATTAGTGACGTAGCCTTAAACAATTATTTCAATAACATTATCATGTCTATTATTTTTATTGCTCCGCTGCACTCTGCGCTTGATACTCTTCATGAGACCTCACCTCCTAGATTATATGTAGAATATTGAAGTAAAATCAGATGTGTTCTGATACAGCTGCCTAATACACATAAACATTAATTATCGTTGTAAAAAGAAGTAAAAAATAGTAGTAGTGAATGCAATTATTTAAATGTATGTGATGAATGAGATCGAAAAAACCCGATATGACGTCATAAATCCCAAAGCGACATCTGCTGGACAAAATAAAAAAGAGACTGAATGAAAATCTTTCCCAGCTGCCTAAATTAAATGCATAGAATGACCTAATATTTTTAAAATGTTATAATGCGTTCTATGTTCCTATTTCATCCTAAAATTTAAATTCAAGAGGTATTTTTATATATTTTCTTGCTTATTAGCTTACTAATATTATAATCATTTATTATAAAGAAGGGTGAAATACACAAAATCTTGAACGTATAGAGTGCAGATATTGATTGGGTGGGCTTGAATTATTAAGAACTATGTCTCATAATGCGTTTATATCATTATGGAATTGAAATATTCATACACATGATTATACATAATATAACATTATCTCATCATATAAAACGCTTAAGCGTTCAGTTATTTTAAGGTCCTCACTAAAGCATGCCCATTACTAAATATATTCGTATCAACTTACGTAATATATCTAATTCATGACAAAGTAACTGCCAAGAAGCATATTGACAATTAAGTCAAACCTGTGGATAGTTGCCACTCAAGGGAATTATACACAAATTGTATATATAGAAATAATTAGGGTGGTTGCTATAGACAGGTGACCGCTATAGACCAGGTGACAGCTAACAAAGATTTGACTGCATTTCTTAATATCTGATCCTATTTTTTTACACCCTCTTTTTTATTGTTCCTCAAAATGAGAGCAAAAATGTATATATAAATATATATATAATAAAAATATATATATAATAATAATAATAACAATTTGTAGCTTATTTACCTATTGTGTATATGAAAACCCTATGCATAATGTTAAATATTATTCTTTAGTCCTACAATTTATATAAAATATAAACACATGATGAAATAGACGCCGAGGAAACAATTGACCTGTTTTTTTCCTCCTCTCTTAACAGTTGACCTCATTCTTCGGAATTGCTTATATCATAATGTCTCTTAAAACTTTATATCAATGTCGTTTAAGCTAAAAGGTGTCAACAGAACATAAAAATCCTCTTAAACATACTATCACTATCGACAAGGGAGATGTCTTTCTCAAAGGCAATCGATTCTTCGTCGAGAAGTGTGTATACGACTTCTTTAAACAAAAGAGGATTTGCTTTCTTGGACCCGACACCAATTTCATCAATCGGAATTATTACATGTATGCTTCACAAACTCTGAATATATATATATATATATATATCAGAGCTGGGATTCGGTACCGCCGATTCATAGTCGTAGATTTTATTATATTTCTACCGAATACCGAAAATCGATCGGTGCCTTAGATACGAAAAAAAAAAGAAATTTATTTAGTATCTGCTCTGTCACCTCTTCATATGCGCTTAGTATCAGACAATTTATAACAAAAGACAATCAATTATAAATTTGTACTAATTTTTAGAGATTATTGAAATATAATACTTTATTTTTTATAAATCATATATGCACTCGATTTTAAGGAAATGGCAGGCAAATAGCAACAAATTATTTCCTTAACTGTCTTTGTTATCGTTGTCCGATATTAAATGTACTTTCAGCTCCATATATATAGTGTTCTGTAGCCAAAATTTGGAATGATTATCCTTCTCCGATCTTAATTTTGTCAAATAAAATATTCGCTGATACATAATACGTACAGAATATGGAAGATTAAAAGTCAAATAATTTATAAGACGTATTTCCCTCATATACGCAAATTAGGTTAATGTATAAGTAAAGGCAATGATTGAAATAATTTTAAAGTGTAAAATCAGAATTATACAGGGCGTATACGTATAATCCAGACAAATTAAAACAAATTTTGAAATGTTGATAACTTATTTATTTATCAATATTTTTCAACCAATTTTTTGTTAAATGAAAGGCACACATATATAGATATTTATTTTTCAATGTAGCCCCTATCAGCGGCGACGACCATCTCGAGGCGGTGCCTGAAGCGGCCGCAGGCCTTGGCGACGACGCCCTTCTTCACATTGGTAAACTCCTCCCCGATGGCGCCCTGAGGCGTCGAGAGTGTTGTGAGCGTGCTTGTTGGTCTTGTTCTCGACCATGCCCCAGAAGAATAGTCGAGGGGGTTGCAGTCAGGGGAGCTGGGGGCCACAAGTCCGGGCTCCAGTGGTAGGGGAGGTGGACTCCCTGGTCCCTCCGTCAAGATCATCCTGTGCCTCTTCTTGTACAAACTGTAGCCCAGGTCCTTGATGATGGTGTTGGCGATGGTCTGCTTGGAGCAGCCCATCTCGGCAGCCAACTTGCGTAGGACTTGTTGCCGTCCTCGTTGACCTTCCTCTTCACCTCAGCGACAAACTTGTCGGTCCTGGTGGCAAATAAAGACTATTTCCGAAATTCAAATCCAACATTTGAATAATTTCGGAAATAGTCTTTATTTGCCCAGCAATTTTGTATACAACAGGCGATTTTGATTTTAAAGGACACATAAAAATGTTTTGTTTCATCATATGGTTGAACAACATTGTGTAAATGAGAAGAATTAAAAAATGTCCTAGTTGTTAATGGTCCCCTCTCATTTTTGGCAAAGGAATATATATATTTATTTCTCCTTAGATATATGGGAAGGAAGAAAAGTGTCTCTGATGACCCATTTGTTCACAATTTTCCTAAATGGATCTCATTCATTTTGACTATGATTAGATTGTGATTATATCCTTTCAAGGAAATGAGCTTTTTGGATTATTGTATTAATACAAACGTAAAATGAGTAATATAAAGAGATCAATCAAAATATTTATATAGACCAAATATTGACCCTAGATATTTCATATAAAATATATAAAACAGCTGGAAAAACGGACAAGACATTAATTTATTATTCTTTTACAGTTATTATTATTAATTATATATTGGTTTCTTTATAATGGTGAAGGTCATTTGTAAACCAATTAAAGGAACAGCAGGAGGATCTTATCAACTTGACTTACAAATCGTTTAAATTAAATATCACAGTGAAATAATAAATGATTAGGTAACAATTATGAGGTGATAAAAAGGGCTTATTATCAATTTTTCTCTTTTTTTATACGTATTTTTTTGACATTATTGTCATTATTTTGGATTAATAATATTTGTTTCATCCCTTTTTATAATCCTCAAAACGTTGTACACCGTTCTAATATTTAATAGAGTTTAGGGTTCCCTACTCAAATACAGTATTTAGGAAGTTCCGTATTGCAGGCTGTAGATTTTTTTCTACTACATACTATCTTTCTTCTATGATAAAACTACAGAATACCGCTTCCAATTGTATTTTTTAAATATGGTATCAGATGATTTAAAAGTTAGCGCGAATCTTTAAAAAATCAGAATATAAATTACTTGAATAAGCTTCAATCAGTCAATTTGTAACAAAAAAAACGATATACTGATTCTGATTGTACTAAGTTTGCTAAAAAAAACTATCAATACCGGCAGAATCTTTTTTCTACCGAATCTACGCTTTGATATTTAATGAGTATATATTAAATATATTAAAAAATATGTGTCATTGTTAAAAAACGTACTCTTTAACTCTCATTTCAATACATTAAGATACCTTAAACTGTCAACGGTTTTCTTTTTTTTTAGAAAACACTTCCATCACACACACACATTATCATCTTCTGAGTGTGTCAAGGTCAACCTAAACACAAAAGTTTTCCCGCTCTTTTTATGATGATGACTCATTTAAACCTCCGTCTTCTTCTTCTGCAATGGTTGTTGTTGTTGCCCTATTCTACCTTAAAAGCCCCTGTTTTATTTCAGCCCATTTCTTTTCTCTTTTTCTTCTTCTTCTTTCCCCTTTTTCTTTGTTCTTTGTTGTAAAAACTACTTGGTCTTGGTTGGTTATTGGGACTCCCTCGCAGGGAGTGTGTCCCCAGGTGATAATTATTTCCCTTTAACTATAACATTATTATTTTGACAGTTAAATACGTTGATTCTATTTGTATTAACAATGTAAAGAAGTACAATCATGGAATATATAAGCATTTATTAAAATAATGAATAGTATCAAAACTTTTACAGTATTAGTGTATTTATTACAGTAAACCATTTATTACAATCTCAATTCGGTTTTTTCACAGTTCTTTTTTACAGAATGTGCATAATACATATGAAAATAAAACATAAATGAATCTATAGTTCAAATTATAGGATTGGAGATGAACTAAATCAAATTTTTACGACGATAATGACTTAGAACACATAGTAAATAATATTGGCTTATTCAAAATATCGAATACAAATATTGGTTATTAGCATATATTAAGACATTTAAGAATTCAAAATATTATACGTGATTGAGGTATGCATGATTTTAAATCTCCTTCGACGCTAACGACCATACTTCATTCTGAAAGAAGGAATCCTCAACTCCAACGCGCCATATCTTGTCGGAGCCGAGAGAAGCCCACTCCTTCGCTCTTAAGGGTAAAGAGGGTCCAACGATGTAAGTTTCTTCGCGATTAAGGCTTTGGAGTTCCAAATAGCGAAGTTATTGGTTTTTGGTACATGAAGGATTGTTGCTATTGCCCATCCAATTAAGTAAATGATTTGGAGTGTTTGTCAGACGATTCTTTTTCAATAACTTTTATATGTAGGATTACAAATACGAGTTGGCTTGTGCTAAGAGACTTATCTAAGAGACTTAAAGCTTATTTTTTATAATGTCCAAGGATTTTTTTGAGAGTAGCAGTTCACTCAAACTCAACAACAACTTTTTTTTTACTTAGCAACTCTTATGTCTTATCGTCTGAGAGCGAGGTATTGTCTATCATTTAAAACCATTAAAAATATTCCCGGAATGGAAAAGTATTTTATTTATTTCACTAATAACCATAGTGGTGATATATACGAATGTGATGCTTCAGCTCTATTTCATCCATGAATCTCAAAGGTCATAGCATCTGTTGATCGATATTCAAGAGAAACACTGGGATTCATGAGTTCATGTTCACACCAATACATCCATGAGTGTATAACGAGATATTTGTTGC
Organism: Caligus rogercresseyi; assembly: GCA_013387185.1. Classification (NCBI taxonomy): domain Eukaryota; kingdom Metazoa; phylum Arthropoda; class Copepoda; order Siphonostomatoida; family Caligidae; genus Caligus; species Caligus rogercresseyi. The sequence goes on from CP045902.1 coordinate 18,299,971, forward strand.
GCCAACCATATTTTGTATCATGTCCAAAAACGGATTGCCTATATGGCATCCTAAAAATATTTTTTTTAAATCCTTTGGCTCGAAACTGAACAATAAGAATGAGACATATTTCGTCATAAAGTAAATGTTTCTTACTAAGTATCTAAAAATATTTATTCAACGGAGTCTTTTCAGCACACAAGCTCTCGTTGAAGGCATAGTCGGAACATTTAAGGTTTCGCAATAACAAAATAATGTTTGGAAAACGTTTTCTGGATGTTAGTTTCATTCCCAGACGTTTGTTACTATGGATGGTTTCCTTAATTGTCCCTGAGTGTCCCCATTTTGTTATATTTACATTCCTCTGACCTTATATCAGCGTTCCTCAAACATTCAAACAGCCTTCCCCATAACTTATGTGTTTCTTGAGATATTCGTCTTCTTGCAGTTTCTGAATTATGTGTCTATACGTTTAAAAATGTAGTTCAGATAGATTGACAGGTTGAGTGAGACTTAAGAGCTTCTTCAAGAATGTATGATGAATGGACCACCGACCTATATAATTACTGGATGTATAATTGTAAGGAAAAAAAGGAATCTCAAAGTCTGACTCAGCAGCAACTGATGTAACAAAATGGAAATACTTATTATCCTTTGAGCCCGGAATAATAAATCGAAATTATGACAATTAATGTTCCCACAAACGTTTTAATTTATTAGGGGTATCTTTTGAGTTTGTAATAGTTTACCTTATGTACAAAACTTTTTATTGGCTACCTCATTTCCAATAGAAATGACTAATATTATAACAAAAAAGGATTGTATATTCTCGATACATATCTGATCTGATTGTTAGAATATATACCGTTTTCTATTGTAATAATGTAGAAAATAAACCGACCATTTATTTACTTAAATTCCACTCAATAATGATAGGTTTTGTGGATGAACTAGCTTTGCCATTCATACCGATTTATTTATATCAGCTAGAGCAGTCAAAGAATAATATAAAGTCTTAAGGAGTGATAAAAAGAAAAGGGAGCTCGACAGCCGTGCGTGTTAAGGCCATAGAGATATAAAGATATAGAGAGCTGATTCCCTTCAATGGCAGAGAAACAGCGTTCTAATGTTTCTGTGTGTGCAAAATAAATAAAGTAATTTATACAACTCCTCGTAAGCTGATCTTAGATATATAATCTATGAATGATGAAGATAATAAACTCTCTACAGTAAACCCTCGATATAACGCCCCTCTGTATAACGAACTTCCTGGAGCTGGCCGAACAAGCCTCATATATAACGAACTTAAGTTATTATATCTGAGGCTACCGAACCTTTTGTGTTCATGACCGAACAAGCCTCAGTTATAACGAACCTAAGTTCGTTATATTTGAGGCTACCGAACCTTCATGACCGAACAAGCCCCGAATAAACGAACCTAAGTTCGTTATATTTAAGGCTACCGAACCCGAATTATGAGCTGCTGCGGATCATGCGGTTTGAACTCATGCGTGAGGTGCAGCAGAGGAAGTTGCAGGCGAAGATCTCTGACTTCTTCAAGGCTGGCCCCTCCCCAGCCGAGAAGAGGTCTAGGACAGAGTCAGAGACCAGCAGTGAGTCTGTGACTTCGACTTCCTCCACTAATCTGCCAAATGTGTCCAGCGGCAGTTCGTCGTCACTCCTGCAGGATATACCTTACACTCCAGAGCCCCCCTTTAACGAACTTTCGGATATAACGACCCTGCCCTTCCCCCATATAGTTCGTTATATCGAGGGTTTACTGTATATCTTTTTAAAAGTTTTTACGGTCACAATGACGTATTTCTCTGAAAGATCCAATCAGCTCTCTATATCTTTATATCTCTATGGTTAAGGTGTGTTCAACTCTCAATGTTGGGGGCGCAGGTTCGAATCCCGAGAGGGGATGGTCAATTTGGTCTACCTCATTGATAAGATCCTAGGTTCGATAGACTAATTTTAACGCTATAATGCTTATATAAATAAGCATTATAGCGTTAAAATCGGATGCAATTCTATCGAACCATATAGGCAAAAAAAAAAAAAAGAGAAATGACAAAAATATACGACATGACGTGTGTTTCAAAAGGACTACTTTTAGTTGAGACATCACATAAGGTGACGATATAGCCTGAAATATCCTTTTTTTCTCATACTCCTAATAGTACTTAATTGCTTCATAGCCATATTATTCATAGAATAACTCTTTAAGTACACCGATTTTTTTCTTCTCTGTATCCAGTTATTAGTTAGGTCGTCGGTGAGTAGAACACCTACTTCTCTAGACTCCATTTGTTATGATTACTACTTTTATTACGAAGTTGGGGACCCTTTTGCGTCATTCTCCATCTATATAGTAAATGATATTCTTAGTTTAACCCTTTCCAGACCCTTACATTTTATGTTCCTTTGGGAAAACAATGAATGAAGACAATTAAGTATATATATATATATATAAGGTTGAATGGCCTGACTAGGACTAATAATAATAATATTATTTATTCCTTTTCTTCTTAAATGCTCGTGAGAAAGAACAGGAAACATCAAAAACGACACAGAGAAAAAAGGGAGAAGAAACAGAAACCAGGAGTTCGTCGCGTGCTTCAAAACTTCTTTGGGGGGGGTTGCCTCCAACGACAAAGTGGAAAGTGAAAAAAGGCTCCTCTTACCTGTCATTAGCGCAGGGGGGGAACCCCCTAAACGTGGTTTCACGTTGTGAACCTATTTAGGTTCCCCTGTACTGCTTGTGCAAGAGATATCAATAATACATGGAAGACCATTCATTCAAGCTTCCTTTCAATGCTTGTAAAATGTATGATGTCCATGATAAGCTAAAGGCAGTGAGCATACAAAAGTTGTTCTTTTATAGCTTATTGAATCCTTTATGGATGAATGTGATTTGTTGTCTTTTGAGTTAGCCCTTGTTGTCAAATGGCATTACAGTAAATCTGGGAAACAACATGGAAAAACTGAAAAATTCGTGGCATAAATGTATTATACCAGAACTAAGGAAGGTACCTAATCATTGTGATCTTCAAAGTGTGACAATAGTTTCAACCCTCAACGGTATAATAACTGGATGCATAAAAAAATGTAAAGAAAAAGCGAAGATCATTGTCCGAGTCAGCAACTGATGAAAATAGGAAGAGAAGGAATACTTGATATGAGGAGTCAAAGTCTTAATACCAAGGCTTAAAGAATAGAAAAGGCAAAAGTAAAAGTCATTGTAAGGAACTACTTTTTGATGAAACATAACAGAGAATGACATTATTACTGATCATTTATTGCTGGATGTCCTTTTTTTCTTCACCAACTACTTCATTATTTCACCAGGTGCGCCAATCATTTTAACTCCATGTATGTATTATAACAGATCATTTAGTTAACTGAGTTTATATTCTCTGTTGAGCATCCAGTTATTATAAAGATGGTGCCTAAACTCAGTTTCTGTTTACCGTTACAACTAAAAGGCTCTATGAATATGGAGATTATATTATGAATTCTGGACACTTTCGGTCGATCGCCTGCTTCAAGCGGTCCAGTTGTTTGCAGTAGATGGTAGAATTAAGCGTCTGGCATATGGGAGCAGCTCATAGTGGATATTTCCTTCCAATCCCACCAAACACACTGCAAAGCCTTCCTGGCCGTCAATCCCGGTTTGGCCACTGTTTGGGACGATTCACGGGCTTCGATCACGACTTTTTTTCTATTGATATTGTCGTATGTGATCCATTTTTTTCGTACCAGTCACTATCCGCTTCAAAAATGGTTCTGCATATCGCAGGTGTTAATTCGGTCCTTCATTATTTCTTGATTATATACATAATTACTAATTGATGTATTTTAGAATTTAAGGAGTTACACAAACTTTCATAATTATAAAAAAAATCATGGGCGGATTTAGATGGAAGTTATTTATAATAATAGCATTTATTATTTATAAGCAGTGGATAAAGTTATTGCCAGATCTTTTTTGGCCATATTTTGTTGAGAACATTTTTGAAAGTCAAGGCTTAGAGTTTTGTCCTGGCTTCAATTTATTACCGTAACGGTGTTACGCATGATTACTGCTCACTTTCATCCCTTTGTTTATAAGTCCTAATTTGATGATCTACTCATGTGAGATGTGAAATCATCTTTGGCCTTTTATTTGAGATGATGGCGTAGCTTATCAATTGTCCTCGTTTTCCCATTTAAGACATTATATTCGCCATCCAACACAATTCAATATGTCTAGAATAGGTTGAACATTATTTTCTTTGACTTTTTATCAAGTTTCCATCAACTAAGTAAGAACGTCTTTCAAAAAGTGTATTGGTTTGCCAAAAAAAGATAAAATATTTAAATACAAAAGTTTTTACATATTCAAAATCCGATCTCAAAGAACCCTTATATTTATAATGCAAAAATATGAATTTTGAGCGATGTGAACAGGTATGTTGTTGCACTCAATTTTCATGCATATTGCAAATAAGAGTGGATTTTTTTTACTGACAAAAATCTGTGGAATTATAATTAGGATGTCCTTCTCACGTAATATTTTGTTTGATTGACACCCTAAAAATGCATATTGAGAGCGATCAAATTGAAAATAAAAAAATATGTCTAAAGTTCATTCCTTCTTCTGATGTATTACGTAATGTGATGATGGGGGCTGAACGCATTTTGTCGGTGCCGCAATGTTATGATTCTTATTATGCAACAATAAGTATGTGTTTAAAAATAGTATTGCTCATAGATAGTACTCCTGTATTGGATGAATGTCTAGAGTCGTAGGAAGGTAGTCAAGTTCAAATATATTATCAGAAAATAAAAGTCCTATAGATTAACGGATATTGTTTCGAATTCCTGTTTCAAGAATTTTTTAGCCTATTTCATAAACTTTAATATCTTAATACTCAAAGAAGAACTAAAAAATTAATAGTTGTTTCATGACATAAACTTTTTTCTGCAAAGTTCAAAAAGAGACCACGAACCATTTTCTTGTAGAATTTATTTTCAATCTTTTTTTATTTTTACGACATTATTTATTATGTCTGTATTTTTGATAACAGTTTTGTTTCCTTAAAGTTTTTTATAATTGTTTTTTGTAGATAGTGCTGCTAGATTTTAGATTATAAATTTTATTTTAAACTATAATGTTTATATATATATATATATATGTAATATCTCTATATCAAAAAGTAAAAAAAAACATTTTCTTGTAGAAAGTCACAAGACCAATTCAGGAAGAAATAGCAATAGCTACCTATATTTCTAAAATACAGCGTTATTTACCAAACAACAAAATATATCTTTTATTACCCTTATCAATCTCAAATGAATTTTAAACAACCAAAATAATAAATGCTTTATATAAATGGTATGCAATGGAACTCCACTTTTGAAGACTTCAACTTATTTGTTGAAAAAATTATAAATACCCTCCTTAAGTAATTAATTAGAAATTGAATTGTGATATTCAATGTTTTGTTACATGTCGTTTATATTGTGTTTTATCATAAAATGTTTTTCACAGATTAGAGGAATAAAGTTGTACTTTGGTACAAAAAATAAATATCTTAATACCCAAAAGAGAACTTAAAAAAATGAAGAGTTGGTTCATAACATAAAGCTTACATAAATGGCTGTCCACTTGGTGGAAACAATTTAGGATTTTTGGGAATCGAAGAAAAGAAATCCTATGAAAAACGCCTGTGATGCTACCCTATGCTATATGGAGTTATTCTTCCCCCTTACGTCATACAAAATATATTTCTACTAAAGACTTTTGGATTGCCTTAAACTACATTAAGTGACTTCATTAAAAACACTGGGAAGTGGCAAGATAGCTTGGTAAAATATATTTTTGATGACGTCATATACTGATAGGATTACTGACGTTTCACTATCCATCCTGGTACTCTATGTACTTTATTGATAATGTGAGGAAAATTATAAGTTCGATTTATTTGTTATACTATTACTGTTTCCAATAGTCAATCATATAAAAAGAAAAGTGTTATATACGTCAGAGAGACTATATCCCCTCAATAAATGAAAGGTTTTTGAAATTTGTCTATCATCCCAATTTACACTATCCCCAGTAAGGGTCCACATGGAACATGACTACTAACCCAAAGCATAAGTTGTTGTGTCGAGGGATACTTAAATAATAAAAATAAAAATATATGCCTTCGCCGGGGCGCTTCCGTTTCAGCAATATAAAATAACAACAGCTTAGACCCAGGCCATTTGGTAGCCAGCACAACAATATTAGTCATTATAAATATAGTAATTATACAACAACTAGTTTTTTGTTGTTGTTAGTGTGTGTTAATAGACTTCAATCACATGTGAGGTCCATTATAGAGAAGACGGTGAAGGTCTTTATATCATCACAAAAAATAACAATATTTTGTTGATAGCTGACGTATTCTTGCCCGTTTTAATTATATATTATTATGAGGAGCTATAAAAGAAAAAAATAGGCGCAACGTCTGGCCAGTGACAAAATTACTTTTTTATGGGGCAATTACCTCATTGCAATGGATTGAAGTTTAGTTATTAATGCAGCTATAGGTGTTATCTGATTAACTTCAACTATGATAAATGACACTTTGTTTTATGGATTTGTCTATATCGCATTACATTTGTAGAAATTGTGCAGGGAAATAAATATAATAGCTGTTTTTCTGAAAATCCCCGTAACAGGATTACAAACCCCCAGAACAATCACCCCCGGACTAGCACCCCCCGGGCTTTTACCCCTCGATACTACTAATTCTTATCTCTTAAAGTCCACTTATGACGTTAACTATGTTATCTTAGCATGTGTGTTTTAAAAACTATGTTTCTAATATCGGTCATATAAAACATATCACCGATATGGAGGGTAAAAGCCAAAGGAGTGAAAAAAACTCGTCTCTTCGCTTCAATTCGTGGACCCTTGCTTCTGAAGAGGTCAAATATTTCCCATCAAGTTCCCTGTCTCATTTAAACATTTTACGTCGGATTGTGAAAACTTAAAACTAATGTATTTTTTAAAATAATTGAGAATCTTTATAAAAATCGTCCATGCAGTTTATAGTTATTTTTATTGTTTGATTATGCTTTAGTCATCGTTACATTTGTTGTTGTTCTTCTCCGAAGTAATAATTTTAGACTAAAATGTCTATTTATGTTTTGTTTTTAATTAACAATTACTTGGGAATTTTTTAACAAATGAAATGTAGAAAAAAAATCAAGTGCCGCTATGCACCCTATTAGCGTGTACGACTCTTATGAGAGCAGTGAGAAGGGAAGGTTATTGTGAATCCTCTAAATATTTGTTCAAAGTAAAAAATATCTCACTTTTTTTTGTTCTAATTTGGTTGAAAGTAAAGCGTGAATAAAAAAAGTTGTGAATATTAAACAAGAGATAATAGATTCATCATTAGAATACGAGTGTCTTTCTTTTCTTGACTCATTCATTTAATGAATGAATTATCTGAATAATTATCGCTTATGATTAAAAATTATTAATATTATGAGAAATCCTCATACCAAAAGAAAAAATATTGTTAGCAACTTTGTTTTATTATTGACGATAAATAGATTCTTATCTTGACAAATAGACGTAGATAATAAATATAAATTGATTTGCTTGAAAAAAATATGATTATTGGTGAGGTAGCAAGAAAATTCATACATATAAATTTAAAGATTCGTTGTTCTATGTCTGACATTTCAAATAAAAGAAAAAGGACAAAAATGACTCCGTATCTCACGTGAGTAGATCATCAATTAAGACTTATAAACAGGGGATGGAAATACGCAGTAACGTTACGTAGATTAAATACCAAGGTAAAACTTTAAACTTGATTTTTTTTATTGTGGTATGGTTTTAGAGTAATATTATTGAATTCTATGTTTATATGATATTTTATTAGATATGTTCTATCCCAGAGCAAAAAAAAAAAATTTACACATTTGATCTGAATTTAGATTTACTTCATAAATAAACTTTTTTTTGAAGGCAAATATGAATTGCGATCACTTTTATTTCTATTTTAAGACATCTAATTATGATATACGTACATCTATTACGAGAAATAGAGGTCACTACGTATTCAATTTAAAATATGCCATATTATTCAATAAAAAATGGAGGCGTATTTAGAGTTGCCACTTCCTTATTCGTCGATAATGCCCATAAACAACTCCCTTTGTTGGTTCCATATATATCTTGCTCTTTTTGGGGGGAAACTAATATTTGGTGGCCTCATATCTATGTCATACAATTGCTTCACTCACTGATTTATCGCCTTATTTGTTTTAGAGACGTAAAATATATAAAAGGGTTCAAACTGCATTGACCTCAAAGTTGCGTAGTAAGTAAACAAACAAAGGAGATATGGATTATGACTTTGTATATGTTAAATAACATTGTTGAAATTAGAAGTGCACCTATATATCGGTGTGTTGTAGTACATTTTTCAAACTATAAACAATCGGATAATTTTGACACCGATATTTGCTTATAATTTTTTTCAATATTTACTTTAAAAGTATTTTGATAATATATTATGGCTTTCAAAAATATGTTATTGTTTATTATTATTATAAACACACACACACACAAATATATATATATATATATATATATAAGAAAGTATAAGCTGATTAATCACCTCTCAGCTTTTTTTCTGAAAAAACTATCAGTCTTTCATTTGTAAAATAAAAGATAGTTAACAAAAAATTAAACATCCATAGAAAGATCATGGAGAAATAAAACCGACATCCGTTCTGGAAGACTTGGTACATTCTTTCAAATCAAATTGATGGCTTTACTTATGACAGTAGAAATTAACAGCATATACCTTAATTATTATCAAATACTATAAAACAATCTGGACGATGCATGTGTCCCAACATTTAAGGGACCAACTTCTTTGGCTGTAATCCCTAAGATATTTTTTGTGGGGTGTGGAGATGTGAGAGTTTGTTAGATCAATTAACCCAGGGACTTGATTAAGCTTGCCTGCAATCGCTTCAGACTAATTTGGGGTAGGTCAGTTGATACTGTGGAATGAGTTTTTAATTTGTTATCTGGTGGGGCAAAAATGAACAACATAACAACCCGAAAGGTTAAGGCTGTCTGCAATCGCATAGATCAAAGCTGGCTATATTTGTTGTTATTTAGAGGAATGAGCTAACTTATTTGTATTATACAATTGTTTCAAATGTCTACAACATTACAGTCCAACCGTCATTATTTGCATAGGAAAATAAATTCCATTTGTAGGGTGCTACCAAATTGGTATTTGCATGTATATTAGCACTCTGAGATCATGCAAAACGAGTTTGCATTCATGTACTTGAAGTTGCATACAAAATTTATATATGACCATTTGAAGTGTACTTGATCGGACTATTGTTCAGGAGATTTAAAAAATATGAACTCCTTTTGCAGTCAGAATTTATTATTAACATTATTACAGATTCCATTTAAAGTTGTCTTTTGGGTCCTCTTTGTGAATCAAATTATACTTAACTTCAGGCAATTCATTATCATTGATCAGGATTTATTGATATTTGAAATATATTATATTTTCGTACCTAATATACGAGTTATTACTCTAGTTTTGGGGTGTACAACAACGAATGAGCCATCTAAAATGTAATAAGATTATCTACATTGATAGAACTTATCTTGTTGTTTTATTGAAAACCGAAAAGGGTCTCATTCAAGATATCATCCCCTGGGACCACAACTGACAGACGACCATCAAAATTACGTGAAGACGACTAAGAACCGGTTCATTAAACCTCAAACAGCAATTATTAACTTTTAAGACTGGACGCAGGACGACACCCATATGATTTCACTGAAACACGATAATTTATGGCCTAATAGTTCGTCGAACCGGTCAAAGGATCCTTAGATCCAAGATATGAACCTCTGTGATCAGAAGTTGATGCATCGGCTTCTGTAATAACGAGTTAGGGGGGCATGGAGTTGTACACTTCTGCCGTACAGCGAAGCTGAAGAGGGTGAGCAAAGACGACTTGCCCTTCGACCAACTCAAAAGTGTCCTGACGTCATCGAAGCCGGAGAGAATTATATTTTCTAATTTAGAAATAGGTTTTTTTCATGAAAACCCCCATTTTTTCACAGTTTAGCTTATTTTTTAGGGTATGCCCTGATAATCTCAAAAAACGAATGCATATTTTTCAGAGTTATGAGCAATGAAGATTTCCATTAATTAGAAATATGAAGGTGTTCTTATAACTCTAACCAAATAAACTATCAAACCATTCGATATTTGGTCATTTAGAGGGAATAGTTTAATTAAATATATGTTATAGATACAAATCTATACCTTATTTTATTTTTACTGAAGGTTAGAATTCTTTTATTTTGTCAGCATAATAAAATACATTATCATTTTTAGTGGATTTTAGAAATAATTTCACTCAATTATAGAAAGAGGGTACTTTGAATTTATATACAAATTAGATTTTTTTAGAGATTTTAAAGAGGAATTGACTTTTGACCAAGATATACTTTGTAAAGATAGTAAGAAATCCAACGCAGTATCAAATAAAGTCATATAAAAAACGAAAAGTGATATATAATATATATATATATATATATATATATATATATATATATAATATATATATATATATAGGGTGATTCACTACAATTGAGACACACGTATTACGATTTATAATCTTTGTATTAAATTTCTCATAAATATTATTTTAATAAAAATAATAGTATAATATGTAATAACCATATATATTTTTTGAATTTTTCCACGTATCCTCCTTTGACTTTCAGTACAGCTTTGTAACTCCTAACGGTGGAGGCAACAAAGGCAGATATTTCTTCCTCAGATAAGAGGCCCATGGCTGAGCAGTTTCTTTTTTAAATCTCCACTGATGGTCATGACTTGCTTAACACCCTTCTCTCCAGAATGGACTATATCCCATAGTACATGAGGGAGGATGGCGGCCACAAGCACTAGGACAAAAGTATGCAAACATATAATTACAGAAGCTTTGAACCAATTGCTGGTGTGGGATGGATCCCCATCTTGCTGGAACACTAAAGGTGTCGTTTGGATACTCTCTTTCTACCCATGGGACTACCTCCTCGGAAAGAAGGTAAAAATAAACCGCTTGGTCGACCTTCACCCCCTCCTCGACGAAGATCAAAGGGCCCCTCTTCCCGTCCGACGTCACGCCCGCCCAGACCATGACGGAGGGTGCCTTCTACCTTCTGAAGGCTGTCCTCAGCTCCACGGGGATGTCCTCCTTCTTCCACGTCAAAATCCGGTCATTTGACTGTTGTGGGTGGCCTGGACCGTGAAAACTTTCTCATCTGTCCAGAGAACTGATGGCGACCTGTCTTTGGAGAGTTGTTGAATAATTTTCCTCCCACGGATAAGAGGCTTGTTCATTAGGCCTGGACAGAATATGAGGTGGCTTCTTCTTATAAGCGAGTATCCTCAGGTCTTTCCTGATCAATCTCCAAATGCTAGTGGTGCTCATGTACTCCTCTTTAGGCATCTGTCTCATGGATCAAGTTGGATTTGTCCTGAGTTCTCCCTGATCCTCTTCTTCCCAGGCAGTGTCCTCACAATTTTTTTCCGGACCTGAACCTTCCTTGAAACCTTGCCTAACTCCTTAAAGGCTTTTGTGTTCCTGTAGACCGTTGCTCCGCTCACTGTGGCCTTAAAATCTTCATAATTTCAACCGTAGATTTTCCATTAAGAAATGAGGCCAAAATCAAGTCACATTAATCCTGTTCAGAAGCAATTTTCTATTGGAAGCAGGGCTATCTCACACAACTTATTTTTATGAAAGTTGTAGCTGATATGTCTATCAACAACAACAAAATAAAAAATGGAGGGAATATTAAATTTGGGGAAACGTAGGAGTTACCAAAGTGAGAGTCTCAATTCTAGTGAATCACCCTGTATATATTTCCCTAATATTTAATTAGTTTAAATTTGAAAGCTACCAATAGATCAGGAATTTATTTTGTTTTAAGATACGAAAAAAAGTTGTTGCCCTATATTATGTTCCATTGAAAACATAATAATATGTTTTTAACTCTTTTTTATACCCAATTCATGGTTATACTTTGCACAGAAGCTTCACATTCCAAATAAGCTCGCAATTATCCTTACATATATAAATACATTTTTTTTAGACCGATTAGATCTAAGACTATTATTTCCTTCATCCAGAAAACAATGCATGCCATTCATAACAATACCCACTTATGTCTCGGCTGTTTTAAATGATGCAATTACTATTGCAGTTAACCCTATGAGAGAGTTTCTTCTCATCTATGATTGTTATGCATTGAGACCTCTTCCGGAAGTTGTGAGGGGAGGGGGGCAAAGTTTATTTTTGTGTTTTTAAAGCTATATGACCTTATTGAGGATCAATGAATCTAAGAAGAAAAAATAATAAGAATTGAAGATGATTACATCAGGGAAACAAAAGAAGATTGGTGGAGAAGTCAAAAGTGAAAACTTGATGCAATTCCTATGATATATATCATATATATATGTATATAAGGTATATATATATATAGTATATATATATATATATATAGATATATATATATATATATATATATATATATACATAACAACAGTTACTTATCAGTTATCTGCGCAGTTTTTTTACACCTTAGGGTCCTTGTATCAAGTGTATTAGCGGGACTAAAAAATTAAAAAGCTTTTTTGGGCACTATAAATCAAATTTACATTATGTTATTGTTCAAGGATAACCAAAAGCTTAGATAAAATATTTCATATTTTTATATCGGTATTACTTTTTACTTTCAGTCCAAATATTCATGGAGTAATATGGAATAACTAAGGAATATAGGTTGAAGCAACAAAAATGCTTTATATATTGAACATGGGTATATTTTTGTTTGGACTAACTCAAAACCTATATGGCCAAAAAATGTATAACTGAAAGGACTATGAGGTAATCAAATTTATTTAAATGAATATATGCAATATCATTTCATAGTGAGGGATTTCATAAAACAAGGTTTTTGCTAGTATCTTTTTATCTCAAGGGAAACGTAGATATATACAAAAATATCTTAGGGATATTTAAATTCAATTTACTCAAAAGCCTTTTATTTATTTCATACAATGACGAATTCATGTTTTTTTTAATATTGTTTTTTATTTATTTTTATACCTTTTCAGGGGGTTGCTTTCACATGAAGTCTTTCGTTGTTTTATCATTCAGAGGATGCTCAAAAAGTTCAAGGCTAGCAAAGGCATTAATTGATACCACGACTTTTTAGAAGGACATTTTTAAACAAGGAAACTTTTGAGTAGGACACTTTTTTACGAATAAATGTATTATTCACCCTGGGAAAATCATGATATAGAATTACAACCAATTTGTTTTTTAGGGGCAGCATAGCAACATTGACCATATAAAAAGGTGCTGGGGTTTCCAACCGCTAGTGTGCCTTAGTTCTACCGATCAAAATTGTGGTGTATTGGGATAACATACTCACTGTGAATGGCTCCATTGTCATAATATGCAATATTGGAGTTACAAATTCATCGTCAACCGTGTTCTGGTAGGTCATAATTATGGCAAATTGGGGTGGGAGCCGGGATCCTGCCTGATTTGACTATGGCATATTAAAGCTAAAGAAATCCCTGGTCGTCCCTCGGACTCTAACCTATTGTCATTGACATAATATGGCATAATATGATAGCAAATCCTCCGCCAATATTCTTTGGGTTCCGTCGATCACAATTATAGCAAATTGGGATTTAAATATCCATTGCCGATGGGCCCTTATTTTTGTCAGTTCCTGTGTTTTGGTGTTTAAAAAAATTTCAGGTCACTGCAAAATGGGCTTTTGTGTTATATTTAAAAAATATAATATTTTACTTTGCAAGTCTTTGTGTTCTGTTGGTTACAAATATTGAAATTAGTGTTGAAACACCAACGATAACGGAGCCTCAATCCATCGGTTATAGTCAGGGTATGTCAGGTTATACATCTACGCTAATAAGCCCTCAGGTCCACCTGTCCCTACTTTGGTATTTTGAATGCATAAATCCCGCGCTAATAGACTCTCTGGTTAGAACAAATGAGGATTTTTAAGCAAATTGAGGTTCATACATATATGTTTTGTAATCAGGATAATTTATCATATTCTTCCGACTTTTTGGCATTTTGACCCTTTCCTATATTAAATGAGTGTTTTTGACTTTATCTGTATTTGTAAAATTAGCATTTGTTTGTATTTTCATTTTTAACTGTGATATTATTTAGGTATCGCAATTCATGTTAATTTTCATTTTGAATCCGTTAATTAAAAATAGTGTCTTGGCACATAATACATAAAATGTATGTACATGCATGATTTGCAACTTAATTTAGCTGTAAAGCAATATGTAATACTACTCATGAACCCAAGGAATCATAGGTATTCATGCAGAGTGGTTTTGTTTCCTAATAAATGAAGTAGTTTAACCCTTTGTGGTGTTCAATTTT
>CP045902.1:18314590-18333858 GCA_013387185.1 Caligus rogercresseyi
GCGTACAGACATACAGACGGACGGACAGAGATTGGTGAATTATTATATAGATTGAACCGGTCTTTGGAGCCACCATCTTCTTTCAAAATAATATTATGTATTAATATTTGGTCAGTTTCAAAACCATATTTAAGCACTAACACGTTAACAATATCCCATTTTTATCATAGTTCAAATAATGAATAAGTAATAAGTTTTCCCTAAAATTGAGACCATATATTGAAAAAATTCCCTTTGGCCTCTACATTAATCAATCTTGTCAACCCATTTTAATCAACCCGTACAAATTCAAACTAATATGAAATTGATAGGTGGCTACTCTTTTTACTTAATATAGCTTATTTTCATATTAATAAACACCAAACCAGATTTTGTTCTCAATGACAAACCCTAACGATCAACGATGATATACATCTAGAAATATTTGTATTTATTTTATTTTTTCTAAATTAGGATATCTTCGTGAAGAATTAATCCCAACATAAAACCTATAAGAATAAACTTATTGCCAAGGGGAATGCCATATTGGAATAACTTGGATTAAATCATACAATTCAATATGCCTCAATATTATTGAGGAATTTTAATTGTAATAACAATTTTATTTTTGAAATATTTTTTAATTGCTTGAGAAGATTCTAAAGAAAAAACTTATTTCAAAAATGTTATCGCTACAAATAGTATTTATATTCATCATCTTAAGTGCAGATGTCCTGCTTGATCATGTATCTAGAGATAGAAAGAGGAAAATAAAAGAAGTCGTAGGCATTATGGTAAAAGGTATTGCTTTACTTTGGGTTCTTATGGTGTAACCTCAGAACGAAGAATATTACCTCAAAGAACATCCAGAGTTTGTCCTCTTGGATCTCAATCCATGACACTTACCAACCTTTTTAATTGATTATTCAAAAATTTATTTCTTAACACTCAAGCAAGAGAGAATTTTTTTTTTCAAAAGTCCAGTTACAAGAGGTATAAAAAGAAAGGAAAAGATGTTGCCAACTGAAAAAAATGTATATGGGTGAGTTAAGTAGAACTACTTACATGACATTGTTATTATTGTTTTTGATAAGTCAAAGAAGGAACACAGATTCATTTGTTGAAATATTTGAATGACTTTGATAGTATTTAGTTAAGAAACATATTCAATCATTGCTTTCATCTTTGATGACATTCTAAATTATACTAAACAATCATTGAAAAAAAAAATGTTGAAAAAAGACAAATAATCAACAGCTTATAACTACAATTAATTATATTATAAGTTAACGAAGTGTTGACTACGACATATTAAAAATTGTAGATGAATGTTTGTGTCAAATTTGTATTCCATATCCTTTATACTCATAATTGGTTTTTGTGGCACCTTGAAGGATTTTTATATAACTTATACTAATAATACTGACAATCGAAACACCAATAATAATGCAGTTATTATCACTCCTTTTAAATATCTATCGACTTTTTACGGGGCTTTCATATGTTTTTTTTGTTGTTGTAATATAGGATAGCTTAATATAAGTTAAACTAAAAACAGATGAATTTTGTGTTTTTCCAATACGATGATGAATAATATACCGTATTTTATACAAGCAACTAATATATCTTTAAAATTTAATAATAATGTTCTTTCAAATCCATAAAAATGGAACCATACAGATATAAATGTCCAAAATTATATATTTATTTACATGAAAG
The DNA here is from genome assembly GCA_013387185.1 of Caligus rogercresseyi. Classification (NCBI taxonomy): domain Eukaryota; kingdom Metazoa; phylum Arthropoda; class Copepoda; order Siphonostomatoida; family Caligidae; genus Caligus; species Caligus rogercresseyi. The sequence continues at coordinate 18,316,289 of CP045902.1, forward strand.
TAAAATAACTAGTTTTTTTGGGTCATTTTACTTTTGCAATAATAATAAAATATAAAAAACATTACAATATGTAATGATAGATTCCTAAAATTAGAAACAAGTAAATAACTGAGTTTTTCTAATGTTACAATAATAATAAAATAATAAGTGACATGATAAATTGAGATCATCCCAAAATTACACTCTTTTGGAAGCCTACTTTATATTTAAATCGAGCTATAATTTCAACAAATAAATAATAAATATTTCTGTAATAAGTTAAATTTGTCTAATTTATTGTTATGAATGACATATTTCTTTTTAAGTAGTCTTTTAATGTTTAGTAGTAATATATTTTGTTTGCAAAATATGAGCCTCGTAATTTAATAAATGTTTGTTATTGAGACCGAGGGCTTAAAATTGCATTTATAAGGGGTAATGAATATGCATTAACTTACGAACAAAGGAGATGGCTTTCAATCACTTCCTAATATAAAAACGTGCAACTAATTATATTTTGTTATTTACACAATAGGAAATGGTAATTTCGTATTCACGAGCTGTTGTGTTTTAAATTTGGTGTTAAGATTAAAATATTGACTTACTGGCAAAATGATTGTTTAAAAAAGGCAAGCTTGAGGCAGGCGTTTTCTCTTTTTCCTCGTCTATATAATGAAAAATAATAATGTCTTGGGCTTATTACTGTTTATTTAGCTTAAGGAGGGGGGGGGGGGGGGGGTTCTACACACAAAAATAGGGCATGCATCATCGCAAGGCAAAAGCTCAATGTCCTTAGTAAAATACTAAAGTTCCCTTAGATACGTGTAAGTTTTAAACATATTTGTGTATTAATGGGAGCAGAATATTCATTGTAGAGAATAAAAAAGCCATTGAGAACGTATATCCAATTTTAAACATGCTTATTTATACAGAGAGTTGCAAAATTACAATGAGATGATGTATTTATTCATGGAAGAATAATGAGCCTTGCTTAAAAAAATGTATTTTCTCTCATTTATATTTACTAATAACATATGTATACAACGTGTAATTATGAGGTCTTAATTAGTCCGAGAAATAATGACCTTGACAAGTATCCGTTCGCATATAGTGTTTAGTTCACTCTCTGTTTTTATAAATCCAGGGATTAAGTTGAAGGAGAAAATATTTTTATTTGGTACTTCAGTTCTCTTAAGGAATGAAATAACGTGGAGAAGAGTAGGTAGGTTGATAGATGCTGTTTATTGTACGTCAGCACGCAAGTAATGACAAAAGGAAAAGGAATATACAAAGCTTAGCTGACAATAAACATAGCGTCAAGCATAAAAGGTACCAACTAAAATACTACTATTTTTATTACAAGGAATTAGATATCAAACATGTATATATCTTTATAAATATCTTCATCTGATTTAGAAAGCCATAAAACTATCGAGTTTTACAATATAAAATCAAAATGGTTATTGTAGACTTCAGGGGCCCAACGTCTATAACATTTCAATAGTATTGATGTGTACCATAAAGAATTAGCCTGGCTCGTAATCTCCAAGAGCACATAAGATAATTCAAAAATCCCTAAAGGCACCAGCGATAACAACACAAACTATGGAGCTAATTTTATCGAGCATTCGCAGCTATCTGGGCGGAGAAATTAACTCATGACAGAATAATTATTATTGAAGACGTTCGAGCCATCATGATTTCGACGGCAGCGCGATACCTGGCCTTTACTGTGAAGATCCCTACGATCAATACCATTCCGTGAAAATATGTGGGGGATGTGGTATGATTTTATCCGTCTTACTCCCTGGACATCTCCAACTTCTGCAACGGATTATGAAACAGTGCAGGAAATTTGCCAAAAGGCAAACAAAATAAATATTTTCAATCTTTTTTATTATATTTATATTATATTTTTTTTAAAGAGACTTTATTCGTTTAGGGTAGTTACATATAGCATTATATATAAATAAACCTTATAGTTTAAATTAAAACCCTAAACTAAAGCCAAATCTACTAACAAATTTATCTAAATAATACAAAATAATAATACAAATACTTCACAACGATTGTAGGCACCTACTAAAAGGTTTATCGATATTTAAAATATCTAAGAACATCAAAAAGAACAAAGTACAAAAGCATTCGGCTCCTTCCAACCCAGATCCTTGGAAACTTTCATATCTTCCTCATGGTGTCGGTGATGACAAAGGTGAAGATTGCCACCCAGTTTCGGTTTCTCTCGAACCCAAAGATCGAAGAGATCTCCACTAAGTAACTCAGGATATCCACGGCGGCAAGATTGAGATTGGGAAAACATGAGAAGGCATTATTATCACTACACAGGGAATCTCAAGAAAAATACAACTCGTGTTAACAGTGAAGGAGATATGGCCTATTAATTTTTGTAATATTTAATTTTACGACATTATTTAGTATGTCTGTATTTTTGATAACAATTTTGTTTCCTTATAGTTTTTAAATTAATTTTTGTAGATAGTGTTGCTATTTTAGATTTAATTTAAACTATAATGTTAATTTAAATATATTTTTATATGTATATCTCTATATCAATAAAGTCTTAGAAAAGAAATCAAACGGCATAATTTTGATCACATATTTTAAAAGTATTTCTGACTTATTCATAGTGAAACTCATTCTTTATGGTACATACTAATGTTTATGATAAAGCCCTTTATATTAGACTGTGATTGATTTCAAGTTTTGCGATTTCAAGTCTTGACTTCTTAAAAATGAAAAAAAAATATCCTTACCTTCAAACTCAAAAGTTAAAAATGCTGTACAGTTTAACGCTTAAAGATAACCTTTTCATCATTACGTCAATTACTTTTTACAAAGTATATGAAATACACGGTAAATACACCTTTTTACTTTTACTCTAATATTGTTTTAATTTTTGAAATTGTTGGTTTTTGAAGTTTTGTTGGTTTAATAACGAATCTAAATTGGATAAATTTTGTAGTTTTAAGTAAAAGTTTTTTGTCCTGGTATGAGCCATGAAATACTAAAAAACTATTGGTTGGTGAAATTTGAAAACTACAACTTGTAAAAATTCTCTTTTTATGAGACCAAGAAATATAATCATTCGAACCGGAAGTTTTTTTTGTCCCTAAAAAAACTTTGGTTTCTTTTAAAATTTCTATGACCATTTATAGCACATGGGGAAGTTTTTATTGTCCTCAAAACTTTGTTTCTTTTTATAATACTATCCCATGTGATGCGTTTATAGGATCAACTCTTTTATCAATCCATCTATTTTTATAAGTATCTAATCTATGATAACGATGAAGTATGCAGTCAGTTTGTTCCACTTTTGTGCAATCCACAATATATATATATATTAAATAGTCAGGACATTTCACTTTTTATGTATAAGGTTATTGAAGCGGTATAATTTGTTTTTTGTTCTCCTTTGAGAAAGAGGAATGCGTGAATACTTTGTTATCAAATTTGCAAAGCCATAATATCCTGTTGAAAAATAAGTGAGTGACATAAAATGCGGAAAACGCTATCGGTCCACCTCGTGAAGATAGGATGCATTTCATTTATGTACAGAGAGCATGATAAAGTTTAATCTGCTTAAGGTAATTCTAATGCTGTTGAAATGCTGTTTAACAAAAAAGATTAAATTAATTTCATAGTCTTAGTCGATATTTCATGAATGCAAAAAAAAAGTTAAGAACAATTAAGTAGTACTACGCATAATATTGTTATTGGCAGTTGATTGAAATCCTTCAAGCATGTCACTATTGTGGTATTTGGAACCCGAGAACAAATACACATCTATATTGAAGCCTACATATGAACTACTATACTTTCCTTTTAATCCTTTTAGACATCATAAAGAGTTATCACCCGCTTTGTACCATAATATTGCGAGGGCCATTGCTATTAGATATGGCCAGGACACTAGAAATTGGTAAACTTCAGACTTCTACCTATGTACGTTACAAGAATAATGATCTTGCCCTCTAACCAGGTTTTAGTACTGTTGACATCAAGGACCAACACAAAAACCTGCCATCTCTCATGAATTTTGGGAGGAGTTAGGGAAGCAGACCGGCTGCCTCAGTCCGACTTACTGGACAGGGTAACCTCCAAATCGAAAAAGATCACAGTTTGACACCCTTAGAAATATCATTCCAGCATCGAGGGTCATCTTGGCGACTGATTCTTAGATATCTTAGAAAATATATATAAGTCAAACAAGTAAAATATTAATTCAGTATTTTTTATGTTAAATATAACTATAATTTATTTGAATTTATATTTAAAAACGAACTACGAATTAGTCTTTCATACATTTATTTTTTCAAATTATTTACATTCTTTTTATCTTTTTAACCTTTATGTTTGATGGATATGAATAAACATTCAGTATTGAAAGTAGACCATTAGGCTAACGATAACACAACCTAACTTTAAGTTGTTCATTATATATTTTTAGGATATAAGAATGAACAAAACATGATCCTTATTACAAAAGTGACATCCATTTTAAGAAGTGATTCTCCGGGTATTTGAAGAGTCTTACACCATCTTCTTTATTCATCAGGATGAAATCAGGTCAAATTAGAGATTGTTACTCAGATATGGAAACACATAAACTGTGAATTTGACCTTCCGAGAGCTCAATGACGTCCTACAGGCGACCACAGAATTTGGAACACACTTTGATCACGTATCCCTTTTCATGATCTTCCACTACTTCTCAACAAAGGACTTGACGCCACTGAAACTACCCTGACAGATATTGTAGGCCCAATGCCACAGAATATTGTAGTTCAGGGAATTGAGGTCGTTGTGTGTGTTTGTGTGGATAATACGTTTGAAATTCATGTTTTCCTTCATCACTTCTGTGATATGTGCAGACAAACAGTCATGATGAAATCAGTATGACAACGTTCTCAACAATTTAGTAATACAACCATACTACCTTTGGGATCCTGGTTTCCCGAAAAGTGTATGGAAATCAATGGATGTAAAGTTGAAGAGGCTATTAATGTTCTGGGGATACAATGGACAAGAACAGGTGCTTCGCGAAATAATTGGACAAAGTTGAATATAACTATTTATAAACAGATACGTCAGTGGAGAAATCTTGCTCTACAAACCCGTATTGATCTATATAATTGTCGTATAATTCCTCTTGTTTTATATAAAGCAACCTCTTTGCCGTCTTTAGCTGAGTCTGCATTATCTGAGGAAGATGCGTGGCTTCACTCCCTCTTCCACAAAAGCTATATTCCTTCTTTGAAGCGTCCAAAAGACAGGATTGGCGGCGGATTGTGCCAGTTGGGATTTATAATTCCAAAATATTATAAAAGATTGTAGGGGAGTTAGGAGTTTTTCCTGACAAAGAGTGGCGACTTTTATATACTTCTTCAGAGTACTATTCTTGGCTACACTTAGGTACCCCTTAACTAATAAAGTTTTGGAAAAAAATTCACCCTTTCTTGCGTCGATGCAAAAATTATATGGCATGCTACCCCGGAATATTTATCAGACTCTTCGATTGATATTATTCACAAAAACAGGGGTGTCCGACCTTTTATTAATAGATTTGGTGATCCCTCTTCCTTAGAAAAAACAGCTCTTTTGAATGGAATTATTACAATCCACGACGTGGAGGCAGCTTCCATTTTCGCAGAAGGTAGATTTAGGTTTCCTCTTCAGAGGTCTGTCAAAACCATGTGCCCTACAATGCCGTGGTTTTTAAATTGAATCTTGACAGGCAGAAGTTTTATGAAGAAAAAGAAATAATAAGTAGTTTTTAAGCATTTTTAGTCTTCCTTCCTCATGGAAAAAAGAATTTCGTGTTCGACCTGGAGTATTGCTGATGGGTCCAAATTTACAGCTCAATTTCAAATCTCGACTGGGCTCATTAATTTTTTTATCCTTGCAATAATTGTGGCACTTTATACAATAATATAATACACGCTTTTGTAGATTGTCATTTATTAAGGACTGTGAGGTATTTTATTCAATTAAATGTCTTTCCGCAAGAAGATATCGACTCCAATATCATTAAGGCATCGATCTTGTTTGGACCCTTCAGGCGAAAACAGAAGCTGGCATCTCATCATAAGGCAATTGAATATTCGCTGTTAAGCATAAAATCTTTAATAGCAAAGAAATTGACAAATCATTCGTATATAAAATTGAAGACCTCAGAGCTATAATGATTGGGACAGCTGCTCGGTATTGCGCTATGGCAATTAAAATTCCAAGCGTCTCTGCATCTTCGTGGACATGTGCTGGTGACCTAATAAGGTTCATTCCCTCCAATTCCCTCCAATACCTCAATATCATCAAATCTACCATACGTAGACACCGCCGTTACAGATTGAATAGAGATATATATTTGTTTTACTATGTTTATTGTGTATTTCACTATATTTTTTTTAGAATATAAATATATATTTTAACCCACAAAAAAAAATAGTAATACTACGAACAATGGAAGCATCCTGATCTAAAGTCGCCCGTAATAAACTTTTATTCATGGGTAACCACAGAGGCTTAATTTTTTTTTTCGTCACGGCGTATAGCATCATCCTGGATGCAGGATGTTTCTTTTTTTTAATTAAAGGTTGAGCCCAGCTAGCCTGTCTTTTCATCAAGTATTCGATCATTTAGTCTGTTGATCACTAGGTCTACCATGAACTTTTTTCACCTCGCTAAAGAAAAGGATAGAGTTACCATGATGGTTGAGGTCATTTATGAAGACTTTTGTTCTGTCCTACACGGAGAATATTCTGATTCTGGACAGAAACGGTCTGTCTGTCTCTCTCTCTCTCTTATCTCTCTCTCTCTCTCTCTCTATATATTATATATATATATATATATACCTATATATATATATGCTATATATAGGAATTATTTCCTGACCCTACAAGAAATACACTTGAAGTGTATTGCAGTTAAACATTACGTTGCAATAAGCGGTTTGAACAAATGCAGATTTTGAGAAACAGATTCTTAAAAGACAGACGGAGATCGATCATGAAAGTATGCTGACAAAAATCATAAACAGGTTTATATTTACACTTCTTTCCGATGCCCAAATCAATTCTTCAAATGTATAAATATACAAGCCCCGGATATATGTATATTAACATTTGAAAAGGAGGGCTACAGACTTTTCCATATTTCATAACTTATTTTTGCATTATACTAATATTTTCGGCGAACAATACATTAACCTTTTTGAGTGGCTAAAACCTTTTTTGACAAACGAGTTATTAAAGATAAGTGAGCATGAGGTAGGCAAAGTAACTTTATCTTCGAAAATATATTTCCCCCTTTCGTAGGCTTCGTTAAGAAAGCTCTTCTTGTGGGTAGAAGTTGTTTTTTAAGGATAAATCACAATGATACTGACTACCTACCTACTTTGCTCTCTCTCTTAAGAACTCTCTAGGCGATACGCTCATATAATGACCTTCTTTAAAAACTAGGCCAAGGGTTCTTCTGTTGAAGGATCAGTACGATAGGTTTATCGGGTGTTAAAACATTTAACGGAGACAGTTTAATTTAAGAATTTACTTAATAAATCTGTTGTGAAAAGATAAACTACCAAAAATAATCTAATATTTTTTTCCTGTTTATTCTTTTCAAGTTAATCAATAAACTCGATATTAATATGTAAATTTTGTTTCATTTATTTGTGTATCTTTTATTATGTATGTCATTTATTGAAAGTGATTATAAAGAAGACACAATAAAAATATGGATTATTTCTGGATCATCTGCATTTCTGGCTAAATTCAATCACCTATATTATTATAGGTTATATATAGGTATAGTATATATGGAATCTTTGAACATTTGTTATCTATATATTGAATTATCCGTAAATTAAATTATATTTTAACATGGCTAAAGATGTATCTAGCTTTCTATTTATGTATTAATTATTATCATTATTATTATTCTATATATGTATAGATAGATACATAGATGGATAGATAGATAGATAAATAGATAGATATAGATGTATATATATATTTATTTATATATATCTAGCAATCTATGATATTGTTATCTGTATATCGAATTTTCCATAAATCAAATTATATTTCACATAGCTATAGACGTACCTAGCTTTCTATTTATCTATTTTTATATAGCTATCTTTTTATCTATTTGCCTCTTTGTTTTTATATATGGAGGAAAGTTGAGAGATTCCTTGAGTTGTTTATGATATTGATTTATGTCATTTCTTACATTTTTGCATTATTTTAATTCAATTACAGTATTCTTTTAGAATGTCCTGTTGGTTTTATTATCAAAGGTGACACATTTATAAAAAACTGTATCGATTTAGAGAAATTACATATATAAATATATAATTAAACATTCTAGTTTAAAATTAGATCTTTAAACAAAAGTTAAAAGGCAAAAAAACATTACTAAATAATATAAACATAACTTAAAACAAAAAACATATTCTTGACATATTCACAAACACATCAAATTAAAATACGTTTAACACAAAAATTAGTCAAAACACCATAAATCGACAATATAACATGATAAATATAAAACACATGACAATAATATAATTTGGGAGTTATTTTACCCCCCAGACCAAAGATAACTCAGGATAAATCCCAACACCCATCCTTAAAATAAAAAGAGAACTAGGATAAAAACTTTTTAAATTTTTGATGACATTTTATTATATGTTTAAAAAAAATTATGTGTTCGACGGCACAAGAAGGATAAAAACGAACTAAATTACCGGTAAAATTCCAAGCGTCATTATTTGAGTTTGGAATTTTAATTGTAAGAGCCGAGTAACGTGCAGTGGTTGATATCTAGATGGCTCGCAAATCATCCTTGCAAACGAAGTTATCACTTGCTAGCCTATGTGCGATATAGCTCCTACAGCTCAAAAGTGAAATTTCTAAAGCACGAGTTTTGAAGAACTATTGGATTGGAATTCAACTCAAAGAGAAGGATACCAGGAATAATATTCTTAGTGACTCCTTTGATATTTAAAAATATAAACTCCTTCAAGATGCTCAGAGCAGGACAGTTTGCAAAAGCATGATAAATTTTAGTGAACAAAAGTCCACAGTCTTTGCATGGAGCATTAAAGAAAATAGTGCCAGAGGATACTTGAAACTGTGCAGTGAATCTTTTTCCATCGTGTATCTTGAAACAGAGCAAATTATTCTAGGTTTCCAAGTTGTTGATAGATGTAATTCTTGTAGAAACTGATCACAATTTTTTTTCGGCTTCTTCTTTGGAATTTGATGCATAAGACATCCTTAATGCCATGGGATTGGAACTTGATGTCTCAATGCAGCCTTCTTTAAAGGAAAGGAAAATTTTCCATAGTAAAACATTGATTCTGGCTTTAAATCATGAAACGATAAAATTTGTTGAGATAGAGCCATCCATTCCAACTCTTTTGGTTCTAAAAGATTTTGGAAGAAAAACTTTTTTTGACAATTTTGACGAATTATATCAATTGTAGACGTCGAAGAAAACAAAGGTTTTCCTTTCCAAATTAATCTTTGGAGGGACGCTAAAAAAAAGATACGGCCTCCAGTTTTTCATTAATAAAATCCGTTCCAATCATTAACCACATAAATGCCGGGCTTGATGTAAAAACAGACCGCCATTCAGTCTGTGGATGAATTGATAGGTCGGTAACAACTTTCTGATAAATTTTAGGTATTATTTTTTAGAGTAACTTAGTCCTCCACCTATGTGAGATCGTGGTCTCTTAAGGACACTTAGATAACACCTATGAAAAGGTGACCAAGCCAAAGTCTTCTTCTACTATTGCGTGCTCAGCAAGCCACGGAATAGATGATACTTTATATATAACAGCTGACACGACCAATAGTAATAGTGACACATTATTTTTTAAATCAAAATATGTCCCTTTTTTCTTTCATTCATATGTTTTTCCCTTTTTACAAGAGCACTCTTTCATGTCTGAATAATCCTCAAGGATGTGAGAAAATATATACATGTACAATATGTACCTAGCCCTTATCATCCATTACCACCTCACAAAGAAAGGAAAGGCTCAACATAATACAGCTCTTTAAGTAATGCTTCCGTAGTCATCGCAATTATAATATCGGGGAAATCATCGACCTATATAATAGATGGAAGCACAATAGACTGAATAACAAGAGAAAATCACTGTCTTTGTTAGCAGCTGATGAAATATAAAAAGAAGAAAGGAATACTCATTATTATTCCATGAGCAGGCAGAGTCTAAATATCAAGTTGGAAGGAATAAGAAAGAAATGACACAAGCCTTCCAGTGACGTCATTTAAGGACAACATTTTGTGAAATATAACGGAAGATGACGTCACTGGACATTTCTTACTGGATCTCCCATACAAATTAATTGTTTCACCAAGTGGGGGCAGCCATCTTAAGTCTCCCTATGTATTAAACAGCTCTTTCAGTGGATTGATTTTTTCCTTCTTGGTGGAGTATCGAGTCATTATATTTGGAAAATGCACGTTTAGCTTTAGAAGTATGCCCATCTTAATAATGAGGGGAAACAAGTTATCTATCAGTCACAAGTTCTGTTATGAGAGAAAGTTTTTTTACGCTTTCGGCCAAGGGACAAACTTATTCAGCATGGAGTGATTGAAAGCTCTAACTTTGTATTATGCCGTCCAAACAAACAACAAACAAATTTTCGGATTCATATTAAACATAGCAAGAAGATATTTAGAGATATCCAAGCATCAAAACTGTTTTTTATTTGTCAAATATTTTCTTACATTTTACATTTATTTCAATATGCTTTATGAATTATTATCGTTTTCCTATTGATAGAGGCTTATGGTTATGCTTTAGTTCATTAATATTATTATTCAATATCGTGAAAAATTGCCCCTGATCCCAAAAATATTTATATAAGCCTCATTGAAGAGTTTATTCCTTTATTTTCTTTAAAGTTATTTTGTATCTTCGAAGAATGGGCTTCAAAGGAGTATTCAAAAAGGCGGATCCATAGAGGAAAAATTATAAAGATAGCCCCTGCGACCGTCCCATATCGTCTCCACTTACAATTTGGAATTTTGAGGGAAAATATTTTGCGTTCGAGAAAACAAATATTTTTGAAGAAAAAGTATATTTGAAAAGATCTTAGATTTCTATATACTATTAAATAAATTCATTTTATACAGACAAGTCCGTTTTATTTTTTAGATTGTCATTATTTGTTTTAACAGGACATAAATATGAAAGATAAGTTCATGTCTTATAAAACATACACTATAAATATGAACAAACTTTGAAAAGAAGATTTACGACAATTAGAATTAAAAACATAATAAATTGAATCACGAGCGCATAACCTTTCTTTATATATAAAAAACTCAAATGGCCATTTATTTATTTTTCTCTTGGCCAACAGGCATCATTTTATATTTCAAACAAAACAACAAACAATAGACATATTAAAAAAAGATAAGAAAGAACATTTGGGTAAAAACATCATTTCTTACGACATGTATCCTTTAAAACTTTAATGTGGAGTTTAACCATTGATAAAAATCCCCAAATATCGGTGCATGATGCACTTCTCCTTGCATATATTACATGCTGTGTTTTGGTAATTATAGAATTTATAAAACGTTCATCGAGTCCAACAAAAGAGGCTATAAAATCACTTCTCTTCGGTTGATAAAACTTAAATTGTCGATTAAAAGATCGGAAACGGATTTATATAAAGGACTAAGATATGTGCAGTCATATAAAAAGTGGTCACTGGACTCATTCTCCGTACGGCAAAAAGAACATTTACTATGCTCTAGCGTAAAACATATGTCTTGCACTTTGAGTTTATCAGAGAGAACGCGGTATTTAAATGGCCATTTATGATAAACCAAATATTCCTTCTGATTTCAGAACTGAGTAGAATTATATTAGAAACCAGATACAATTATAAGTCGTTAAATCCTTTTTGACGGTTGATGATCAACCTGCAAAATGAGTTGATTTATTCAATCAAAGTTATTTATAATTTTAATATATATTTAATTCATAATATTTTGCTCAAGAAATTAAAGAACCATGGTCATTTTATTATTCATTAAATTTTACATGAATCACAATTTTTTAGTAAAAAAGTCAGGATTCTAAAAGTCTATATGATTAAAAAAAGATGTGTTTCTACAATCTATTTGGGTTTCAGATAAATTTAAGGATCACACACATTCAGACAGTCTTATGGCGTTCGCAACCTTAGTGTTTGTCCGTTCTCCCGTTGGATTAAAAAATCCGTTCAGGCTTTCGTCCGTTCGTGAAAAAATATCAATTATTTCCTTTTCAAATTTCAAAAATCCATTATTAAAAAAGTCCTCCCTTGTATTCCAGACTGACTCGTAGTAATTTAAATTGAGCTTCTTTTTGTAAAATAACGTCCATACTTTTTTTAAAGTGACAGAAGAAACATTGATTGAACTTTTTATAAAAAACGTCTACACTTTAGAAAATAATATAATTGAACGAACTAACGCCAACTAAAAAAACGTTCGCCCGTTCATTTATAATCCATTCAGCGTTCGTTTTTTCCGTTCAATCCACAACCCTGCAATCAGGTCACATTAGGTAATTGTGACTTCACTGATAATATTTTTTTAATAAAATCAAAAATTATATATGCATGAGTTTCAAATACTTGTGTATACAACAAAGGATATATTTATTATTTCCTCGTTTGTTGCAAATTGCATTTTTATGTAAATATTTATTTATTTTTATAATGTGAAGAATATTTCGTTTTTAAATACATGGAACTGCAAGAAAAATCATTAATATAAATTCAATGAAAAATCGAATACGCCTGTGCATATGTATGTTATTTTTCTAATACTTCAAAGCTCAATTATAGACAGTCAAAAAAATAATGGATTTGTTGAATCTCCCCTATTGTCAATACAACTACATCCATCTAAGACGTCATTCCTCCTTTTTTTACTTCAGAATATTTATGAATGGAAGCAGAGTGGTCAATAAAATAATAAAAATACTTTGTTATGATTGCCTAGGAATCGGCAACGTTAATGGGCCTGAAAAAAAATCATAACTTTATAAAGAAAGTACTCTTCATAAGGACACTATATAACTATAGGGATATAAGATGTAATCCTAGTAAAACAAATAAAATGTTTCTTCAGATATCGTATTTATGCCCATCACCAAGAATAAATTCGAAATATACCTCAAAAGATAGTTTAAGTGGGAAACATCACGAGAATCATTAATAATGTAGGATAAAGAAAAGATGACTCAGCAAGGATAATAAAAATATTATGGTTATATCTTAAGACAATAATTTTGAAATGTATGTTCATTACCTCCGCCGAAGGAGGTATTGTTTTCACTGGCGTTGGTTGGTTTGTTAGTTTTGTTGGTTTGTTAGTTTGTTAGTTTGTCAGCAGGATACTCAAAAGAACTGAACGGATTCGAAGAAACTTGTGGAGTTGTGGAAATGCCAAAAGTAACAAGTGATTAAATTTGGCATCTCTAAGTTCTTTTTTAATATGCAAAATACTACTACTAATAATACATGAAATGGGGTCTATTCAGGGAGTAGGAAAGAACAAACGCTAAAAAAATATTCATTGACGTATATTGTTCATATATCAGCTCAGTACTTGTTAACCCAGTATCGTAGTTAAACTCTTCCGTCTCCATCTCTGAGTGCTTTTTTATATGCAAAATGAGCTAAAGAGAGGAACAATGATTAGAGATGAAATCGAGCGTGTGAAAGGAGAATGTTTAATAGGAATATTGTGGGGATCGCGGAGGTACACACTCTGCGTGTATATATGCCTCTAGTTTATGTTTTGTTTTAAAGTAACTGTCTTAAGATTGTGTTTTTACGTCCTACTTTCTAGTATATTCTTATTCTTTTTACACTGTATAGATTTTAGCTATAAGTAAACATCTTACCCAAAAAACATCTCTTAGCTTATCAAGGCATCATCTACTTCTATTGTTATCTTATGATATCACTCTATCGATTTTAGTCGAATTAACGTCTATTCCTTCCCTTTGATACCTTAGATTCGATTCATTTTGGAGAAAAACAAAAATATAGCACGGAAGTATGAAAGAAAAAAAGCTTATCTCATAATATTAGCACGTTATCAAATAACATAATCTTAAATAGTTTTTATTCATTGATAACCCTTTTAAAAACTATACTTAAAGTTGATCGTTTTGTAGAACTATAAATGCTTAATTCTTCGCATAATAATATGTATCTTAATAGAATCCTTCTTTTTATAAAAGCGAAGAAAACTCAAATAAATATTAAAAATTTATAATTTATACACCTGACAAAATGTAAAACAGCTGTCAGTCTTTTCCTTTAATATCATCAAGGAAACGCCTTGCCTTATTTTCTCTTTTATATTCCATTAGATAATTAGATTGCTCAAATTATTTAGAAGGCCGCTTAGGCAAATATTTAAGGGTAAACAATATATATACGAGCTTTTTTCTTACCTCTATATATATTTGTTTCTTTTGTGGAAAAAGTGAAGATGTGTATCTTTTATTATTACTATTATTCTCCTTCGCAAACACACTGAGTAGATAAAACTAAACATAAATGCCAGAAATCCATTTATTCTATACCTAAATGATGCTCAATGATACGCCTTATGCAGCAATATTTGGGTAAAAAGTCTTTCGTGGCATTTCATTGTTTTACATTTGTAATTCTGGCCTGCTGTAAATTGGTCTCATACTTCACTTCAGCGTCCGGTTTTTTTCCTCTTTCTGTTTCTAATTCTACTAATCAAGTTTTTTTGTATAAATATCAGCGCGCCATCTTTTGGTGAAACGCGGTATTGTATGGACAAGACGTAATGATGATTTGTGAAAGCAATTATTATATTATTTACATATAATTTATGATCAGGATTTTTAACCAGTTAATTTTATATGTAATCTAAAAAACAAGAGACATACATAAAATCTAGAGCCAATGTGTATAAAACATAAATAAACATGTGTAGCTTAAAGTTTTTGCTCTGGAGTTGAACATATCAAATAAAATGTCATATATTGGACCCAGTAAACCCCCCAACAAAGAACACATCATATTTCAAAGACATAATCTCAGGGATATGGGACCCATATTAACTCCGAGGGAACAGTATTTGAAGTATAGAATCTCCTCTGGGGTATATTTTACGAGTGGTCTGCTTCAAATGAGGGGGGATTTGTGTTCTTTGTGTGAAAGCCGCAACACCGTTGCTCATCAGTTCCGAGATTGCACGGATCTCGTCCATACTATGAAAATAATATTAAGGTCTAAAGGACAAAATAGGCAGGATTTGAGCCCAAACGAGGTCCTGTATGGTTTCTAACTAAGGACCCTAAACTGAGACTGGCTAAATTCCAATCTATTCTGGCGAGGGCCAGGTTCAAAAACCACCAAATTTCCACAAGGATAGCGGAGGTGGCCTTAAAAGAATATCATATCTTTAAAACATTTTTAAGAATGCATTTACACTATAATTTTATAAATCATATGTTTTTTAAAACCTACTTCAAACATTACTTGTCTTTCTCCTTCTAGTCATAGTTTAATATGTGGTTATTTTTTTGTTGATATTATGAATTTATTGTGTGATTGAATAAATGTATGTCTCCCATTGGGATTTAAAAAAATATAACATAATCATAACTTGACAAAATAAAACAAAACATATAAAAAAACAATAATATCACTTTAAAATACATCAATTAAACAACTATATAATAATTTAACATTAATGTGATATAAAACCAGAACAATGCAAAAGGATAAAAATTATTATAGTTTAGCTTTTCTTTTAAAAAACTTAAAAATTCCTCTGATAACTTTTAAATATACTGTGGAGCACAATGGGAAATACTTCACTTCCTTTGAGGCCAGAGTCCACGAATCATGAAGACTAGTATTTTCAGGTCCAACGCGGTGTATCGTGCCGCTGCCGCGATGAGTACCGTCCTGAGTTCTGCCGGTAGTATTGGAGTACATATATAGGGTTAGCCTTTCCACTATAAGTGCTTTTGAGTTGAGAAGGGCACTATTTTAAGCCCTCGTTCGCGGTGAAGATTCATTTGCTCCTAGGCCAAAGAGGATGCTTGCTTTTGTGTACTTGGACATCTGACGATTGCTTAAGCCTTTTACATTTAACATAAGGATTTTTTTAATAATTCCTACTGCGGGACAATCCACACAGCATGAAAATTGAATTATAGATCGCGTCCTAATCTTTACAAGGTTTATAGAACTTAAGCAATTAGCTGAATTTGCAATTGGGCAGTGAGTTTACTCCCATTTACAATTATTATAAGAGAACCCGTGATCCTTTTTCTCCATATCTCAGTAGATCTAAGAGAGGCAAAAAGTCGTTGCAGATTTTTTTACACTCTTCAGATCCAATCGGGTAGGACAAGACATCTTAAATGCCAAGGCTTCAGAAAGGAGTGATGGTTGGCCGATCTCTCTAAAGGGTACTTAAACCTCCTTCCCGGAAAGGGCATTCTTGGGTGATGTCGTGAATGGTGAAAATTCCACTCTCTAGAGCCTTTTCCTCCAGCCGTTCGGGAGTATCTATATTTTTTTTAAATATTTCTTATTGAGTTGCTTCTAATTATGTCCACAGTAGAGTCGTTATCATATACCAGGATTTCCTCCATAAAAGCCTCTGTAAGCATCCCCAATCGAAGAGAGGTTAGAGGTTGAAGGATTAGTAAGTTCCGTCGCAAACATTTTTTTGTTTTAAATGAATTTAACGCACGGTTCTTTTCCATTCAACAGACGGGTTCTTAAAAACATCAACAATTATTTTCAAGTATACTTTTGGTACAATAGAGGAGAGTAACGTCAAACTTCCTCCCAGGTCCATTTTCTTTCATTTCAAGTTGGGATGTAACGATGATGAAAAAGAGACTGGAGCCATTCGTGCTTCGTTAAGGATAGCTTTTTCTGCCACCGAAGTGACGAAGTTGCTCTGTACAGAACCCATGGGATTATTTTATTGTTGTAGAGGTCAACTCTTTTTTGAAGATTAAAGTTCCTCCATAGGCGAGTTTTTTTGGCAAATGAGCGAACTAATTTATGTCCAATTACTCTCGTCACTTCCCACCGGCTCCAACACATTCCTAGCACGTCTATGTTGTTACTCACCGCACAAGACAGAATCTTAAGTCCTTGAGTAGGAAACCACACCCCAGAGGAAGAATATTGGTTTTCTTTTGGTTGACGGATAGGCCAGATATATTTTCATATTTATAAAATAGTTTAATATCGATTGTAAGTTGGGCTTCAGAATTAGCTTCCGATGTAAAGTGTGTCTCAGCGGTAGCGTCATATCTATAATAGATGTCGGGATCCCTCGATGTCAACTCCACAGCCGCCGTACTTCTTATATACCTTTCGGGCAAAGTCTTCTATCACGGCTATAACAGCAGTGCGATGGGGCAACCCTGTCTGCACCTCTCTACTTAATATTATTGTCTTACTTTCGAGTCCATTTATCGATAGGGTAGTACTTGTACAATAAAGCTCGAATAGGAT
>CP045902.1:18333958-18346028 GCA_013387185.1 Caligus rogercresseyi
CAATGATGAGTTCCAGAGCTTACTTATGACAGAAAAAAAATAAGCATGTAGTAGGTTTCCCCGAAAACAATTGTGCGGGAAACTATGAACAACTCGTTGAGAACTTGCTGTCAGCTTAAGAGCTAAACAGACCTCCTACATGTTTCTAAAAATCAACTTTCTCACGCTCGACCTGGACTTTTTCCCAGTGCATATCGTTGAGGCGACATACTAATTAGTACTAAAGACAAGCAAAATGACAGAAAACTATAATGTTTTTATTTATGTTTTACCAAACACAAATCTCCCCCTTTTCTATATCTATTTTTATTTTATATATTGTATTATATGATAGAATAAAGAACTTTGCCATGGTAAAAAAATAAAAGCTAAGGCTGTAAATCCTCAAGTGTACGAATCATGTGTTCTGGTAAGGATGGTTTTGATATCTTTTGATTTAGAAGGCGTGGAATTCCATCTGATATTTGAAATCAGCGCAAAAAACAGGGTTGGAATTGGCAAATATGGTTCCCGAAACAAACGGCTTAGAAAACTCCGCTGGACATCTCCGATTTCTACAACAGATTAAGAGGCAGTACAAGAAAATTTGCCAAAAGACAAAACAAAATAATTTATATTCAATCTTTATTATTTCATTTATTATTTGCGACATTATTTATATGTTGTCTTTATTTTTTATTACAATTTATCTTTCCTTAAAGTTTTTTTAATAATTATTTTTGTAGATAGTGCAGCTAGATTTTAGACTAAAAATTAATTTTAACTTAATGTTGTTTTTTTATTCCACAGTTCATAAAAATATGTACAAGCACAAAAAAAGAGAATGTATATAAAATGATGTTAATGCGTAAAAACCTAATTAAACATTTTAGTTTAAAACTTAAACATCAAATATGAACAAACACTAAAATACAATTATATTAAAATAACTTGACAAAATAAAAATAAACATATATAAACGAGTAACATTTTCTATTTTATATACTTGAATTGGCGTAAAAGTTTCACTCCACTTTCCATCGGTGACAAAGGGGATCTTAAGGTCCAACGCCGCGTATCTTGCCACCGACGCTAGAAAACTAGAATGTTTATTTATATATATTTTTATAAGTAATATCTATATCAATCAAGTATCTTTAAAAGAATTGGTTGTTCAGTGTTCTTTTGTCTTCTTTTTTGTAAATGGAAATAGCATATTAGCTGACTCTCCACACAATAGGTAATATATCCTATGAAGATGGGCATGAAGTCAAATGAGCTTATTTTTAAAATCTGTACATAAATCAGAGTAGCTTGAATTCCGGGAATAATTGACTGAGTCTCTAAATAGATGAACATGTGGTACAAAAAAAAACACAGTACAGATAGCATGTTTTTGGCTGTCGCCTATAAATACATTACCTGGAGACTGAAGTAATGACTATTATTGACATTCTTCAAAAAAATAATTTGGAGGGGAGAGAGGGAAGATATGACTGCAGGCAGAGGCTAGGGCAAAGATTCAATTGTCCTCTCCACTGAAAAACAGAAACTCCTTAACAAGGTAAAAGCTAAAGCGTTAAAGTAAAGTAGTACATGCAAGGAAAAAGTAAACAAAAAAAATTGGCCAAAATTTTGGTTATTTTCTTTAACTTAGATGTAGCTAGTCCATGAAATTACGTCACAATCCTATTTAAAACCGGTTTAAAGGGATTCAGTTTGATGATTTGAAATATATCAAATCACTACAACATTGTGCGAGATTCCAAATATAAAATAATAAAAGGACTTTGTTATTATTTTCAAAGAGCTCTTGCATCAAAGCGCCCCCTTACGGACTAAAGAAAAACTAAAATTTTGGCCAATTCCTTTTGGGAAAAAGGGAAGACTTTTATGTTATGCATACGCTACTTTACTTTAACACTTTAGTAAAAAACCCAAGAGCATATAGAGTGTCACGTATGGTAGCGCTGAATATCGGCGGAGTATTTGTTGGTCCCCTCATGGTTGGGGGAAGGCAGAACGAAATAAAGAATAAGGGAATATATATATAATATCGTTTTTTCTATGAATATGGAATAAATTGATGTCAACTCAGTGCCCTTATTTCATTATAAAAAATAATATAAAGTCTCACTTTCTCTTGGGTTCTTTCTGTGTCTCTCTTTTCCCCAACAACAGAGAACACACAAAAAGCTCGATATTCAGCACTACCATTACAAGGTACCAAATTTTTTTGTTTTATATGTTACATAATAATTTAAACGAGAATTGAAGTTTTGAAATAGTCATTTTTATGGAAAGTAGTACCCTAAAAATGACGATTTCAAAACTTCCTCGCTTATTTTTGTACGAGTATAAGAAACCCAAATAAATTTGGAATCCTTGAGATCAATCCTACTTTGAACTAAATTATTTTAAAATAATATTATAATCCTTTATATTCGAATGGCGAAAAAAAAATTACTACATTAGTTAAATAAATAACATTTGGGTCTGTTGGGAAGGCACGAATTGTTATGCAATTTTGTTCAAACTTTCACAAGATGATATCTATGCGCTAAGGTAAAATCCTAGGGGAGCCCGACATTCCAATCCGAAAACTTTGAAATAAGAATCAACATATATATATCTTATATATATATATATATATATATATATATATATATATATATTATATATATATATATATATATATATATAAGGATGCATTATTACCTCCGCCGAAGGAGGTATTGTTTTCACTGGGTTGTTGGTTTTGTTGGTTTGTTTGTCAGCAGGATTGGGATGAAACTTTGTGGAGTTGTTGGAAATGCCAAAAGGAACAAGTGATTAAATTTGGCATCTCTGAGTGCTTCTTTAAGATGTTAAAGAGCCAAATACTAATAAATATTTCAAGTTAGCCTACTCTGCCAATAGATGTCGCTGTGCTCTCCTCTTGAAATCGGGTGCCGGGAGCGTCTTCCTCTCGGAATTTCCGTCGAGGGGAACCCTCTCCCGGCCCTCTACTTCGCCCCAGTCGTGAAAAATCCGCCTCGGAAGGCTCATAAGGACCCCGTGACGGCGGTGGTTTGCACTCTCTGAGTGTATATATGCTCTAGTTTAACTTCTTTTTCATTGCCAAAACATTTTGCAAACATTTAAAACAATATATATTAAATACATGCAAGAAGATAACAAAGAGCTCAACCACCGACCTAACTAATCCCTTGATACACAAAAGACCCAATTAATTTTATAATAATTATATCAAACGTACCTTATTTAGCAAAAAATATATTTTTCTATTAATATTAAAGGCTAACAAAGTATTAGGACAATGAATATTAATATATAAGCGGAATGCTAAGAATAACTCAACCCTACTTTCTCTTAAGCTCTTTTTATAACTCTTAAGAACATAGATAAGGACTCTGTAATCTCAAAATATTTATATATTTAATTAATCAAAGGGACAATAAACCATTAAAGGATCGATCATGTTGTAAAAATATCAATTCGTAGCTAATATATTTATAACTATTATATGGTAATGCTATGTTCATTGCATATATCTTTATAACCTACCATCATTCATGATTTCTAAGTCACCTTCGGCTCTGCATCAGTTGACTACAACGACTCAAGAAAATAGTATGGTGGTTTAGTTGCTCAAAAACTATAGGCATTAACTAAATAGAATAAATATTTAATATAGTGGTTTTTCATCTATGACAAAACCAAAAATAATGTTATTAAAAACTAGAGGCATTTACACTCAGAGAGTGCAAACCTCCGCGTCACAGGGTCCTGCTGACCTCCGAGGCGGATTGTCACGAATGGGGCGGCGCGTAGAGGGACGGGGGAGGGTTCCCCTCGACGGAAATTCCGAGAGAAAACGCTCCCGGCACTGATTCACAGCACACCGTCCCGTACTTTTTGATGTATCCTGCTGACAAACCACACAAACAACCCATGCCAGTGAAAACAATATGCATCCTTCGGGGAGGTAATTAGTCAAAGCATATTTTTTTTAAATATTGAAATAAAAATGCCCTTTTTGTAAATCTCAGCTAGGACTCACATTGGAGATGGCATCTCAGTTCAATGTTAGTTCATAGGTAAAAACAATTCATTTTGCACGAGGATAACCCATAAGTATGGTTTTAAGAATTTAGTTATATGCTTGGCCAAAATGAATCCAGGAAAAACTATAATAAACTTTGAGCTGTGCCATTACGCTCCATAAGAGGATATAAATTTCGTCTAGAGATTCAATACAATTATTAATGGCTTTAATTTTAGTATACGCACAACCAAACACATACAGAAAAACATTATAATAAATTTTAAGTTGCTTCGTTGAGTGCTCCATAAAATAATAAAGGTAAGAATAGAAGTGAAACAACACTTGTTGCACTCTTATATATATATCATATATCAGGAAACGACCGGGACATTTTTTTGCCGGGACTCGGGCCGGACTTAAGTTTTTCAAGCGGGGACTTTAATATATTTTCGGTTCCTCTTCATTTCAAAGTGACGACGTTGTTTTAGAAAAGAATTCCAAAAAAAGTGACGCGTTATCTGATATAAGAATTTTCGAGAATGTCCCAGGAGCGGGAACTAAAAAACCGAGGGTTACCTGGTCGTTTCTAGATATATATATATATAATTATATCTATGTATGTTTATATATCAGGACTTGTGAGCGTTCAGCTTTTTTTGCGGTCAGCGTTCCGTTTAGTGTTCAAAAAATTTAGCGTTTCCGTTCAATGTTTTTGCGTTCAGCGTTCCGTTAGCGTTCAGCGTTCAAATATGTTTTTATAAATAACATTGTTAATTTTGAAAATGGAATTTACTATTTAGGGTTTTCATAATAAAAATGAGCCCGCAACCGATTTTCAAATGATATAAATATGTTGACTGGATCTAACCCAGGGGTTCCCAACTGGGGTTTTTTAGAAAAGAATCTCCAAACAAAGTGATGACGTTTTTTAGAAAAAGAGTGATGACGTTTTTTCTCCAAAAAGAGCGACGACGTTTTTTTAGAAAAGAATCTCCAAAAAAGTGAAGACGATTTTTTAGAAAAGAATACGAAAAAAACGTGATGACGTTTTTTTAGAAAAGAGTATTTCGAAATTATTATTTTTTTAAGAACCGCTCGTTTCCTGATAGTTGCATACCTAAATACTTTATTTTGTTTATTTTGTAATAAGAATGAATGAAAAAAAGGTCATTCAATTGTATGTAAATTTTGGTCACTTGGCGTAAAATTTAAAAAAAGTGCTTCACTATTCTATAGAGAGTTCTGGGAGAGAGTAGTTTATAAGTTCTTCTCATAATACTTCATCCCCTTGTTTATATCCCAGAAAAATACTTAATCAAAACTACATTGAAATGTTGGAAAAATGCTAACGCAAAACACTTTTTTTTGCGTTCAAAGTTCAGCGTTCAAAAAAAGTTGAGTTCCGTTCATTGAACGTGCGCTCAGCTGAACGCCGTTCAATTTTGTGTTCCGTTCACAAGCCGATATATATATATATATATATATAATCTATATATATATATATATATATATATATATATATATATATATATAAGGACTGTGGTTTGTGTGTGTGTTTGTCCGCTATCTACGGCCAAACTACTGGACCGTTTTAAATGAAAATGGGCACACAGATGCATCTTGACACTGTGATGGTTCTGGGTAGGTTAGATTATGATCAGACAGATTTGTGTCTGGAGATTGTAAATATATATATTATATATATTATATATTTTATAGATATATAATATATATATATATATGTTATATTATAGTTATATATATATATATATATATATTATATATGTATGTATGTATATAGCCTCAGCTTGGAGATCTAGGAAGTGGTGTCAAGAGATACCACCGATTTGTGGTTAAAGTGGACTCATGAGCCTCAATCAATAAGAAAGTGACAATAAATGTTACAGTTTCTTGGACGTATCCTGTATCGTAATCATATTATTATTATTATTATGTGTATAATTTTGTTTGAAACTATAAAGAAGACATTATAAGACCCTTCCTACATAGGTTGGTAGAATGAATAGCCATCTGTTGCCTTTACCTTCTTCTGTATAAATACATTTTTATTGTTGAGAAGTAGCAAGGGAGCTAGTGTAGAAAAAAAATAATGCGACTGAATGTTTTTAACTAAGCAATATATAGAAGAAATAAATTACTAAACTGTTGGTCCAGGCTATGGCCACATACTTATTTTCTGTCATGATAATTAAGCCACGGAGGCAACTACTAAAAGAAAATATAAAATATTATAATGATGTTAGATATATACAGTTAATGTTGTTGCCTCAAAGAAAAGAAGAAATAGAAAGAATCGCTGAAAAATATACCAATTATGAGAGTGAGTCTTAATATTTTTTCCCCCTCACTCACTACATCTGGGTCAGCCATTTTTTTTCTATTTACTATTATTTTTATTATTTTAATAATGGCATGAAGAGAAAAAAAGGCGGGTTAAAATGACTGCGACATCTGTCGATACAATAAGAGTCTATCATGTTAAAAGGTATTTTAAATAAATGGGATGTGATCGTTCTCTCAAAACAATGATTAGTAAATGCACTTCGTTTTACAAAATACGTTGTGTCAAAAAGACATAGAGATATAAAGATATAGAGAGCTTATTGGACTTGTCAGAGAAATACGTCATTTTGTCAAGAATACAGCTGAACGACGATGTTTCTCTGCTATTGGAGGGAAGAGAAATACGTCATTGTGTTCAAAATACAGCTGAACGATGTTTCTCGCTAATTGGAGGCAATAAGCTCTCTATATGTTTATATCTCTATGCAAAAAGCATTAACTGTATGTCAACATTCAGCAGCCTTCAAACGGACGGTGCATCGCTCTGGTTGCCATAAGAGGAGGATTATATAATGAGTGTCCTTAGATGGGGATATGGAGAGCTCCGTTCACAGGATCCGTACATAATATGGATAAAGGTCCCCGTTTATTTTTTATTTTTACTCCGTTCATATTATATTAACAATTGATCGACCTGGCTCTGTAATTATACGCCGCCCAGAGGTATGAAGAATAATATATCATACAAAAAAATCGTTAAACAAGAGAAAGAGAAATAAATAATTCATATACATATATGGTATAATAAAAGTAAAGCGTGGCTGCACCGTTGGAGCACTTAAGTATTCATATATGTTATAACCATAGAGATAAAAAGATATAGAGAGCTTATTCCCTTCATCAGCATTTTTGTGTCCAATATAAACAAAATAATTTGATCTACGTCATCGTAAGCTGATCATACAGATAGATTATATCTCTATGATCAGCTTACGATGACATGGTACAAATTACTTTGTTTATATTGGACACAAAATACAGCTGAAAGATGTTTCTCTACTATTGAAGGGAATAAGCTTTCTATATCTTTATATATTATGGTTATAACAACTTTACAATAATCATAATGTATGTAATATGATATTAGTAAGAAATGCCTGAAGAAAATACGGCCTTGGAAGAAGTTGCCCAAGAAAAAATGTAGTAGACAGAAATGACCCAAGATAGAAGAGGAAAATGATGAACCATGGAAAATGCCCCAAGTAAATCGTAGCCCCACCTAATGACAACAACAATGATCATTTATCAATAATGGCTAAAATATAGAGAAAATAATTTTACTTTGCAATATTTGAATGATTTCCTTATTTGAAAAATAGTATTTGATCCATACTTAGTTGTATTCCAATCAAAATCTAACCAACCTATTCATTATGACCATTTTTTCATGCTTCATCATTTTCCCTTTCGATCTATGGTCATTTCTTCCTAATCCGCATTTTAGGCCAATTCCCATGCGTCATCATTTTCCTTTTTTATTTATGAATTTTCTTCCTTGGCCGTATTTTCTACAGCCATTTCTTCCTTGGCCGTATTTTCTTCGGCCATTTCTTCTGGACACCATGTAATAACAACGATCAGGATGAAATAAGGGGTACGGTTACTTCGATCTCCTACCTGAGCTAGAAACAAAGAGAAACCATACTTCAACACGGCCATCGTGCTAACATTCCTCACAAAACCTCTCTATTAATTTACTTATTATAAAGTATTCGTTATCCAGAGTGTTGAACATATTCATGAGCCGAGTCAGTGCTAGGAGCGACCACATTGATGAAGGAGCTCCCAAACGTCTCGCCTCCTCCTCCGATCATTGAGGAGGAGGATGAGACGAGACGGGGCAATTATAATGACTGGAATCATGCCACCCGTCCACTCCCATTCGAGAAATTTGATCCCAAGCAGTGATGAATCAATGTAAACAATAACAATAATAAGAACAAGGCTGGAGCACTCTGGATGACGAATACCTTTTTTCCTTCTTCTTCTATAATAAGTACAATAATAGAGAGGTTTGTGAGGAATGTTAGCACGATGGCCGTGTTGAAGTGAGGTTTCTCTTTGTTTCTAGCTCAGGTAGGAGATCGAAGTAACCGTACCCGAAATAAGATTGTTCAAAACTGTATTATTATTTAGAATATTGATTAATTATACCAAAAGATATTGCTTTAAAAAATTAGACATAATAGCCTACGTTAAGAAACATAAATAAGCATGTCTAAACATATAATATATTTTACTAAGAAAAATATGATTAGTTAGAATAAAACAACAGTCTCTTCTAATGAGCTCAGAGCATTGAAAGAAGCAATAAGGATCTTAATGATTTCCCAAAAATATAGGAATAATTATTTATTTAATCTAACTGTATTATATTTAAAAATATTAGTTGTGAACTAAAAAAAATATAACTATTAATTAAACTATAAACACATATTGCAGTAATGAAAGATGAACATATTATATGAACACCTTGGCGGGCGAAAGCTACGCGCGCGCGCGCGCACGCGTAGGGAAATTGTATGAAGAATTTAAAAAAAAAGCCAGATATTCTTATTTCTTCCCTTCAGTTACAAAAGTAGACTTCTCCCGTGCGTTCTCCGAGTTCCCTTTTGATACATAAGTTGCATTATACTTTTAGGAGTATGCTGGTCTAACATATTTTTATAAGTCGATGCCTATAAGAATAATAAGTTAAAGTGTGACTCCTTTTGAGTGAAATATGCTGTGAGAATCATGTTTTGTTTGCATTAATTGGGATCATTCAAAATGATGGCAGAGCGCGTGGGCTCCAAGTATTATTTCAGTGATGAGAGTCATGTGTACGGTGGCTCACTCGGGAGTAGCACCGTTGGCTTCTCTATGCGTCGTAGCTTCTCTCTTCCCAGATGGATGGACACTATGGGTAACACTACAGGGATTTGATCTATTTCTCTATCTCTCTACGGTTTAAAGGGGCTCACTTGCATGCTTATAATCAGGGTGATTCGCACAGATTTTATTTCTTCTACTACACGGGTTTTCCAAACACAGAAACCAGCAAGGTTATATCTCAGCCCACACTCTTATCCCCTTATAAACAGTGAACGGAAGGATGACTTCCACACATGCCCAGCTGTCCAACATGGTGCATAAGCCCCTGCGTCGATCCTCATTGGCCCTACACCGCATGAACTCTCGCATGAAGAGCAGCAGTAGCAGCACACCCTCAACTCCTCAAGGGGAAGCTCCTCGGCCTCAACGGCCTCCTCCAGCGAGGCCGCATTCGAGGACGTGCGCTCATACATAAAGTCCGGCGGGGAGTTCACCAAGGAGCTCCTACTCATCCTTCAAGAACGCTCCGATGCCGAGGCCGCCTATGCCAAGAGTCTCTCTAAGCTGAGCGGGCGGCTATTAAGAGCCACACGGGATCATGGCCAGGCCTCCTCCTCTGTGAACAACGCCTGGCACTTTATTGGAGAGGACATGGAGACGACGGCAGAAGTCCATCGCTCCTTGGCATCTGTTTTATCGGAAGAGTGCGTTAAGCCGCTCAAGAGCTTTGCCGAGGCACAGCATCGCTCCCGGAAGTCCCTTGAGAGCTCTGTGGATAAGCGGGCGAGGGCCCATGGCGACTCGCGGAATTACGAGGCCAAGGCAAAGAGTAAGAGTTATAGTGTTTGTAGAGACAATGAGAGGGTCCAGGATGTGGCCCTGGACTGTAAGCTAGGACGAGGGAAAAACTTGTCAGAGAAGGAGCTCTCCAAGCTGCATTTGAAGCGGAAAAAGGCCGAAGAAGCGACGCGGAAATGTGATGCAGAGTACTACACTTCGTGCCTGAAAGCAGAAAGATCCAGGTAAGAAGGATTCTTTGTTTTTATATTTATGGGATGGAATATAATTGACCACACATATATATATATATATATATAGTTATTTGTGCTCAATTAAGTATCTTATATTATCTGAAATATCTTCAAATATGTTATGGAGAGGTTTTTTTTATTATTTGAGCATTCCTTCAATCTGATTGGCTCTAAGGCAATAAGCTGAAATATAAAGAAGTGACTTTTTGGTTGTCTTAAATGGCAATATGGCCCAATTACTCTCAGATTTTTTTTAAATCCTTACTTTTTTCTTTAAATCAACAATTCAAATCCTCGCACCGGTAGAACATCATGTTTTATGAATTAATATGTATGTTTTTGTAACAAGTTGATATCTTAAAGCTGTCAAACATCTATTTTTTGCCTTTTAACTTTTGCTTAGAGATGTAATTTTAAACTATAATGTTATATATATATATATATAAAGTTTCTTAATAATAATAAAATACTTAGTTACTGAAACTTTTTTAAAGTTATGCTATTGCATTGTTTTAGTACCAAATATCAATTATATATATATATATATAATAATAACTTTTCATGACTTATTCGGAGATATATTTATGCTTAAACAAACGGAATATTGACCTTTCATTTGGCGAAACCTTTTTTAAAGAAATACTCGTTTATATTGGATATGATAAGACATGAATGGAGAAAGGGTTTCTCTTAAATATTTATGTGTTTTTATATTGTTATTATTATGTTGTATTTCTATATAATTTTCCACCTGATCGCTTTTTGAAACCCTCTTACAGTAGTAGAGAATTGACGCTTTGATAGCCAGGGATGTTCTAAAAGAAATCAATTCTATTTAAAAAGTACATACATATAATGACACCGTCTAATCAATCAGTATTGATACCAGATAACGATATATAAGATCTTATTCAGATCACAACTCTTGATATTTATTTGACTTCGCTTCTTTGATTTAAACGCAATATTAACTCCTTTATCCATCTTGTGTATTAATATGAAGCTTATTTTTAAATCAAAACCAATGTATAACCCTGACATCCCAAAGCCCAATGCTTTCATGGGAAGGTGAGCTGACACTCTGACATAATTAGAACATTTAGAAGGCCTACAGACGCTGTGTTTGAGAGCCCAGACATTCAAAGTGGTGAAACCTAAGGTTTTGTTGGCAATTGGTTTGAACCACCGACCAAGATCATAGAGATATAAAGATATAGAAAGCTTATTCCCTTGAATAGCAGAGAAACATCGTCGTTCAGCTGTCGCCACTGCCCAATATAAACAAAGTCATTTCTACTACGTCATCGTAAGTTGATATAGAAAGATTTTTTTATATTGGACAAGATGACGTATTTCTCTGAAGAATCCAATAAGTCCTCTATGTCTGTATATCTCTATGACCAATGTGCATTGGATGCACAAATAACCCAATATCAAAGGGAATATACCTGTCCGAGTACGCAGCTGATGAAACAAAAAAAGAGAAAAAAATAATTATCATTATTATGCCATGAGCAGCCGAAGTCTTAAGGAATAAAAAAGGGAGAACGGACAAAAGGTGCACTCTAGGACTACCCTTTATGAAACATAGGATGCAGCATATCTGAACATTTATTGATGGGTTTCTTTTTCATTTCCCTCGACTATTGATTTATTTTATCAGGGTCAGCCATTTTAACTCTATCTATATTTATTGATATAGCTCTTTTTTTTTGATTTGTCTTTTATGTCGAGTATCCCATAATGATATTGGCATTATTTTTGTGCTTTCTGAACCCGATGGTCCGAATGATGTTTTAAATTAGTCTAGCTATATTGTAACAATTTATTAAAG
>CP045902.1:18346128-18360089 GCA_013387185.1 Caligus rogercresseyi
AGGTATCTTGAGGTCTAAAGCAGCGTACCTGCCGCAGCCGATTAGAAACAATTGCACTTCGCTTCCCAGGGATGAAGGGGGTCATTTTGTTGTTGAATTGTTATTTACACTTTTTAAATAACATTATTAAGAATTTTTATAACCAAAAAAAGTAAGTCTACTCTAAGGGCTATTTATTTTGGAAATGAATGGCGAAGGTCTAGTTGGATTAAAACTTTCGGATTTGCAACTATTTGAGTACCCATGATTTGATGATTATCTTAATATTGTGAACATCTCCAATTGTGGATCTCGACTGCAGAGTTCCGAAGTAAAAAACCGTACTTGTGGAGCTATGTGCATCAATTTGTGCGTTACAACTTTGCATACCTTTCTTTAATTACTGAAGGAGATGTCCTTGGAATATCGCGTTTTTATGTCCTCCATGGTAGTATCCGTTGGTAATTTGAACAAGTTCTTAATGGTAACTTTGTAGGTTTTGATCTTCTTATATAGATTCATTTAAACTTTTTTTTTACTTGTACGCTATTGAACAATCCTTGAAATAATTGTATTTTATGTTTTTACGATCTTAATATACGTTTATTTGGGACTATACACTATACAAATATATTTCTATATAAGTAGGCTTTGGAATTATTAGACGAGAATGACGATGAGGCAAAGAGATTGCTATAAGTCTTCTCAAGCTTTTCAATTGTGATCTCCTCATGTTCATACACAGTGCCTTCTTCTTCTAAAATTCTTATTTACATGAAGTAATTGTGTATTAAAATACAAAAATAACATTGTATCTAAAACTAAAAACTTATAAAAGATTAAACAATTTTACATTTCTAAAATCAAATAAATAACTTCAACAATAAACAAATTTATAATTTTGATTACTTTTTTAAATATGCTTGACTTTGATGGGAAGTACTTAATTTTTTCACGTCGACGTCCTGGAGTTGTCTAGAAGCGATGGTATCCGTAGGGAAATATCTTGCCGCCGCTGAGAGCATTATGACTCTAAGTTCCTCGGATCTGATGCATTCGCTTGCACTTAACCTTTTAGTAATAACTGTTTTTGCATTTATGATGGTATTTTTTTTTTGTACACGCGTACAACAAGTTTATTCATTTTAAAGAAACACACAACAAATCATTCAACAATCAATATATCAAAAAAAAATCCAAACAGATTCTACTGACCTGAGGTCAACATTTGTTGGTAAGGAAATATCAGCAGATAATCCCTCCAAAAATGTCCTCGACAAATAATTGATTTTTTTTGCATTTATGATGGTATTTGTAATCGCTTTAAAAGTATGTGTTTGGTATTTTTCTTTAAAAGTATCAAATCGTTTTTTTCTTTTTATGGATATTTACTGGCCTCAAAAAAAGTCTTATCACGTCATGTTGGACACAACAGTCCTTTTGCACAATTTCAGCTTCTTGAACGATGTAAAAATCCACAGAAATACCTTCACGGTCCCAATTGGATTCGGACGGTAGAGAATGATTTGTCTCAAGAATAACATCGTTTCTAATATATTGCAAGGTATCTTCTTAGTCTTTTTATAGTTCAAGGCTTCTTTATATCTTTGCTGAACCCAGCACTTGAAATCTATGATACTCAGTGCCATATTCCAATGTCCTATTAGTATAATATCGTAAGAGATATGAGTCGAAAAATAAAATGGGAATATATACAAAAAAAACTCTTCAATGTCAATCAAATTGTGACAGTTTTGAACAGGCAGGGGGGGAGAAAGACACGTTTAGAATGATTATGTTGCATTGAGTTATATCTACCTAAGTATAAAAAACACTTTTTTCGTTTTACCTAAGATAAAAAGACATTTCCATGAAAATATAATGACATGCATAGACTTCATCGATTCAGACAGTTTCTCTGATGACCTCTCTCGCTCTCTTTCCCTGTCTTCAAGGTTCATTAGGAATTAATGAATTGGAAAGTTTGATGTCCCCCAACAAAAAAGAACTTTCTTCTCCCTTCTTATGAGCCGATTCAATGCCAGAAATATAATATGTAAGTAAAAAAATATATACAATTTTATTTTGTCTGGAGGAAATGGGAAGATGGGGTTTTTTCATGCTTTTTTTCTTCTTCTTCTTTGTCTGATTCCTGAGATGAGCATACTTGTTCTTATCACCATCATCATACGTGACACCCACATGTTCTTTTAATTTTAAATGGGAGTAACAGAGGAGGAAATCAAGGCTCTCAGTGAGAAGTCAGGGCATCCTTTATTTAAAAAACATATAAGAAAATGAGTTTGCTTTTTATTATATGATTACATTGGGAGAAAGAAAAAAACTTGGGATAACGTCTCATCTCCAATTGAAAGGAAGCAATAAAACGAATTCTCAGAGTTTAATTTGAGGATAAAATAGATATTAAAGGCTCGAATTCCCTCTCTCGAGGCACAACCTCACTTGTTTATGTGTGTGTGTGAATTTTCTATTCCTTGTATGAATCTATTTATCGTTACGTCATGAGGAAACATAGGTTATTGAGTTCCTTTTCCTATGATCAATTATTTTCTTTTAAATACAAAATGTTAATAGAAACCTTTGGCGACATGGATATTCGGAATACTATCCTCAGTTTTCATGAGCTGGATTAAAAAGTCTTGAGTCTGCTATTAAAAGCTTTTATCCGCCTTCTGAATATACGAGCAAGAATTGACCTAGTTGCGAAGAACAAGGAGTCACTTAGTGATGTAAAAAACATTTATTTTCGATCCAAACGTTAACCATACCCTATGTTACATCATCTGACGTCACGCTTTATATATATTCATTTTATGATAATCAAATACCCTTTTTGATCTATGTGTGCCATCTTGAATTGACTCGTCATGATAGCTAGCTTATAAAAAATCCTTACACTACATACTTCAATTGAATGCACCAGGAAATCGAACGTAATAAACGAGTATGGAGTGGATTGAAAAGTCCTGTTAATTGTTGATTGCATCATTTTATCCGCTTTCTGCATCACATTTCCTTATTCCACAAATAAACTCTCTGTCTTAGTAACTATATTGATGCCTGATAGAAAATAGAGATCACTCGACTTGTATATTCAACAATAATCTAAAGACTCACTTTTTAACCAAAGAGAGTGTGCTATTTTATTCATAGAATTTATAATTTACATTATGAATTGCATAAAGACTTATTAGGCAATGAAAAACTACTTTCTCTTATAATATACACGTGAATCTTGAGTCTAGTTAAACTATGATATATTATATGATGTATAACCTTTCTTTTTATTATTATCTTGCACAAATGCATATTCATACTTTTAAGAGAAGCTAGGAAGGCTTTCTATTTGTCATTCATTATTCATCCATGTACTTATACAATACTTAATATATTCTTGATGATGGTAAACTTATACAGTCAACCCTCGCGTATTAACAATCGTTGGGACCAGAATGTTCAAACTATGCATAAGATGAAGTCGCACTGGGACACGTTTCTCTGTGTCCACCATCTTGGATTCGGCCACTAATATACATATTATTTATTGACAAAAAAGTCCATATTTGACCACGAGTTTTTGAAAATCGTGTAAAGACGAACCGTGATATCAGACTGTCTCAGCGTAATTTATAATGACGCTATGTGACATGGTGAAGATTATTAAGCAGTTGTTTGTTACATAAAAACAAGGCAGATGTTTATAAGATCTGTTTGGTTTTAAAGTTTCTCACAACAATAATGAATTGAGATAAGTGTAGGCTGGGCAAAAAGTTTACTGTTTCACATAACTTTTTATTATTGTTATTCTATATGATTGAAACAATTTTTTTTCCATTTTGGTGTATGATATAAATAACAAATATTTACTCTGAATAATAGTAAATAATAATTTAAAGGAAATATATATATATATATATATATATTGTAAAGTTTAAAAAAACTGTTTACGAAATTTAGTGATATGTCTTTAAAAATTATTTTTTCTCTCACAGATTATAATTACAAACTAAAGAAAAACATCAACTTACAATAATAAAATTTTAAAATAAAAAAACGGAATTTATTTTTGAGGGCCTTATAATTGTCGGCACACATAATATAATAAATCTATTTAACATGAAATCCTTTTTAAATAATAAAGCAATTTCATACCAATCTTAAATACTCCTGGACATAAAAATATATATGATAGTCGTCATTTGATTTCGGCAAATGGAATTCTGGTTACGTAAATTTCTGGAAACCAAAAAAATGAAATTTATTATTTTTTTAGACAACACTTATTCAACAGATTACTCAGTTACATAATCGTCTTGTTACAGAAGGGAAAGAGTATTATTTCAATCCTTGTTTTGACGTTATGTGTATAATTCAAAGACTTCTTCAAGTTTATAATAGGTCCTCTTTCATTATTTGTCTTAAAGCAATCTGCTTGGACCCAACAAAAAGGAAGTGGAAATAAGTTTTATAACTATTTCCTAAATGTTGAATTTTCAAAATAATAGACTGATAAAAATAAGTTAAAAATATGAATTCAAGGCCAATAAAATTTCGTTGGCTTTTAACTCAAATCATTCCAGATATCCAAAGGCTTTATCCTTCGTCATGCCCATCATAAATCTTCATACTGCCTTTATTTATATTTTTTCCTCAATATTCCCAATATAAGTATGACTATGTCTGATAAGGCTTAAATAAAAATGTAATATATCATTTCAAATATACGAAGATAAATTGTGTAAACTCGGTATGTGTCATAGAAATATATTTTAAGGCAAAAGAAAAATTAACTACTACAGTCCTACCTCAGATTGTGTTTCATAAAGTAAGGAGTGAAGAGCTTCAAAGTCTTCAACAAACTTTTGCAAGCCCTTTATTTTATAATAGAAGGTTTAATTATTTTTTTACAAAAACAACAGATTGATGTCAATATTTTTATGGAGAATATATGCACAAACACAAACACCGCCAGGTGGCCGCCAAGGCAGTTGCTCTGGAGACCTGGAAATGCTTTGACTCCAACGACGGTGGCGACGGTGCCAGGATCCCGGTTGGTGACTTCTCTAAGGTCCACCACTCCAGTAGCGAATCCACTAAGAAGAGAGACCACGCAATATCGGTGTGGAACATGTATAAGGCTTTGAGGTCGGCCACGACCCTTCACGCTGCAAGGACCGCAGTGAGGGCCATTGGACGCAGCGTGCCCACATAATCCATGCCATATTTTATTTTATTTGTTCTTAGTTTTTCTTTTAAACATATTTTTTTACAGTTTTTATTTATTTATATATCTTAGACTAGTTACAAATGTAACTAAAATGCCCAATGGCAAAATTTACTCGATTACACACACAACACTCCATATATATATATATATATATATATATATATATATATATGGAGTGTTGTTTTTGAGCGTCCCGGGTTTTTTAGACACCAGGCCGGGACTCAATATTATCTTTCGTTTGTCATTCATAAAGTTTTATAGTACGGAATTCTCGAAATATTATTTTCTAAAAAAAAAGGTCATCACTTTTTCTGAGAAATGTTTTTCTGGAGATTCTTTTCTAAAAAAATAGTGTCACTTCAGATTGTCGAAGGAACCAAAATATATATTATTAAGTCCCGGCCCGGCTTGAAAAAAAATTTTCCCGGCCCGGGTCCCGGCATAGAAGGTGTCCGTTCGTTTCTGATATATATATATATTTATGTATATATGAATAAA
This sequence comes from Caligus rogercresseyi, assembly GCA_013387185.1. Lineage (NCBI taxonomy): Eukaryota > Metazoa > Arthropoda > Copepoda > Siphonostomatoida > Caligidae > Caligus > Caligus rogercresseyi. The sequence goes on from CP045902.1 coordinate 18,351,854, forward strand.
TTTATATATATATGTATATGTGAATAAATTATTTTTATAAATAAATGTATATGTATGTATATATATGCATATATATATTTATAAATATGTATAAATATATATATATATATATATATATATATAAATATAAATATAAATGTTACCTATCCTATCATCCATTATTATTTTTTTGTTTCCATCTCTTCATAAATATTAAATAAGATCATATGCTATATTTAAGTCATCCATAAGAAGCACTTAGGAGGTATTAAAAGCAATTCCCCATTAGCCCAAAATGAAAGAAATGGTTATCAATAAACCCATAATGTTATTCAATAAGCCAATGATAATTGGATAAATATTAACAATACCCATAGTATAAGCAATTATCTATTATGCCTACAAGGGGGAAATCCTATTTTATCATACAATAATAATAAATGTGTGAACGGAAGTTATGGGATAATATATTATTTATGTTAGAGATAATTATAGATAACATGGATAGTGTAAATTTAGCATGGTAGAATTCTATTTATACTTGGTCGTGTACTTAAAATACAACTTTGTTTATTTGTAATTACATTAAAATCTTTGTACAATACTCAAAGGAACATACTATTATTATTTATGTTTATAATTTCAGTAATATCATGAGGAAGGTCAAATATTGTGCTTCAAAATAATATAGATAAAACTGCATTTTGGATGTAGTAATGGACTTTTTCTTTGCTGTGGCCAACATAAAAATTGACCTCAAATTTAAATTAAAGGATTCATAAAAAAATAACTAAGTGGCCCAATAAAATCGCCTGATGCGCACATTCTAATAAAAAATTCGTTTGATGTGTTGATTTCCACGAGTCTAAGTGTTGGTAACCACTTTGCACTTGAACCAAGAAAGGAAATATGTTAATGGACTTACACATTTTTTTTTTGTTAAATGGGCATTTATTAAAATTAATACATAAATACGACAATCTACTTTAGAAATACAATGTTAATAAATAAAATCATGAATAAACATTAAATATGAAGCTGTTACTTGAAAAAGTAAGGATTTACATCAAACAAAAATTCTTCTAAACTAGAAAATATGATCCATCCGCCTACAATAAGGTCGAATCACTGTTTCTGCAGCTTCTTGAACTTTTGGATCACCTCGCTGTTCCTAATCTTTAAGTAAATATTTTGCTCTATGAGGTTGTGTTTCTTTAGATTCTTTTTAATGTCATCCAGTCGGCAGCGTTCCAGGGGATAATGCTTAAAAGGAAATTTGCTTCGCTTTCAAGTAAACTGTATTAAAATAATATCTTTCACCGTTGTCAGCTTCATACGGAGGGTTGAAAATCGAGTCCTCGTGGTCTCTACCCAGACCTGCCAGAAAAACCAGGATTTGTTCTGGACTAGACCCCAGATAGGCTTTCAAGAGGCCTCCATCACTGCTGCTGTTGGTTTCTGAGAGCTGTCGAAGGACGAGGCAATTGACGATGGTAATGGAATCAAGATTTTCCTTGATGATCTGGTGATAGTTGTATGTAGTTAAAAAATATTCAATAGCCGCCTCTCGAGTTCGTTTAGACGCTTCATTTGTTAGTTTTTTATATCAAAGTCTTATGAACTTATTTTATACACAAATATTTTTCGGTCACATATTCCTGTAAGAGTTATAACTTACTAGTTTTTTCTCGCTATGTTTTAGTATTAATAATAAGCCTGGTTCTTCAAAAAATAAATAAAAGAAGCAAAACTTCTAAAGGCACCATTTTTACAACCTTTCAAGATACCTGTCCTGGCCTCTCCACTTTCCAAAGATGAAGAATCCACTTCAATACAGGGACCTTTGTCCTGGATATCTCCGGGAGGTAAGGAAAAAGCGTCACCGTAGTGATGAGGTCTGTCTAAATCTCGTCGAACGTCATGAAGAGCTTGTATGATATAACTAAGTAAGGAATAAATCAGGTGTCCCCATATACAGCGACGATTCTGGTGCCAGATATTAGTGGTGCAGTTGTCAGCTATTTATACCGTGTGTGTGAACTCTTTTATAACCCCTTATAACATTATATATATACTTATATATATATATTTATATATATCTATATATAGCGGTTATAAAGTATGAAAAAAAGAGAATAAACTAGAGGCATATATACTCAGAGAGTGCGGTCATAGCCTTATTTTTCACGACTGGGGATAGAAGAAAGAGAAATTAGACGCTCCCGGCACCCAATTTGTCTTGCAGAGAGGCCTTGAAAAATTTAGTAGTATTTAGCTCATTTGGGCCTTAATCTGCACTCAGAGATGCCAAAATTTAAAGCTCTTCCAACTCCACAAAATCTCCAAATACTTTTTGAGTTATCTGCTGACAAACCAACAAACCAACAAACTTGAAAACAATACCTCCTTCGGCGGAGGTAATAAGTTGTTTTGATAGAGAGGAAGTTTCTATCCTTCTTGATTAATTCTTCATCATTGTTGATGAAATCACTTCATAATAAAATATTTCATATAGAGCTCCCGGAACAAGACTTTTTAAATATCTCAATAAAAAAAAACTGCAGAAAGACCTGCAGAACAATCGCAGCCCACGAACGATTATCATCCGTAGATCTGTAGATTTTTTTGGTCCATATTTTAATTGATACTTTCAAAATTGATTACTTCATATTTTTTGTATTGAAAACTAGTTTCTAGCTCAGGATAATAGATAATATATATAGTTCCAAAGCAACGAATGGTAACGTTGAATACCTTGTTTGTATTTACTAGCTCTTCATTTTTAGAACATTCAACGACACCAGTAACTAAATAGAGAGTGATACTTCATATTATAATCTAATATATATATTTTAAAGTGATATTTTACATAAAATAGGGAAGAGTAAGAACATCAGTTCTCTTATTTCATCACAAAAATATATATATATATATATATATATATAGCAATAATTTATTGCTTCAACACTTTATTTGTACTCTGTGCAGTTGATCCACATTTTCAAAGTAACAACGAAGAAATCAAATCCTTTTGAGGGTTCTCATGAATCATTTGATATGCCTATGTAAAAATATGTGTGGTTGCTTCACATTCATCAAAATATAGGCCTCCTCTTTATTATTATATGCCTGTATCCTATACAAATACCTTGGTTTTTTAATCAAAGAATTTTATTTTAAAGTTTTCCTTTCAACAACTTTTTTGTTACAATCTTCTTTTCAAGGGTTTGCTTTATTTTTGGGCTACAATAATGAATTTTGTGTAAGGAGCTCTATAGTTCTTATTATGATTATAATATTAATAGGTTTTCACTTCCATTGTCCTTTTTGTTACAAAAAAAGTAATATTTTTAGGCATGGATCCATTTTATGTTAAAGAGGATTTTTGGTATGTACTTGGCATTAACATAACATCATACATTTGTAGGTGAAAGATAAAAAAGGTAAGCCTATCTTATCTTCGTACCGCACACACAATTATATTGCAGACTGAAATTATAAAACATGATAAAAAATGTATTTGAGTTGTACCAAATAGAAATTGGAACTAAAATAGATATAACTTTTTCGGATAATCACATAACAAACTAAATTGTTTGTGAAATTTAACTTACAAAAGAAGTCTATGATTTAGATATAAAATATAGGACTACCGACTTTTATAATATATATATATAACTATTGAGATAATGTTTTAATATTTCATAAAATGTCAGAAGGGAAAATAATAAAACAACAATTTATAAAAATATGGTGAAAATAATGCTAGGTAAGCTAAAGATATTTTGATATTTTTATTCAGTCTGACGTTCTTTTACCTCAAATAGTATTTAACGCCTGAGATTGAACCGACGAAATGTTATTTCACTGATCATCAATTATGTAACTATTTTGATGAGTCTCTTTTTGTAGAGATACTAATTATGTTGGAACTTTAGACTAGTTTGTTTTATTTTATTATGTTTGCATTAGCCCCAATTTATTTATACTTCATCTATTCTATACACTCTATCTAATAAAAAAAGGAAGGCCTTCAATTCAGCTGACTGGTACCAACACACATCAAGGCATCAGATACTCTATTTACTCCAAAATAGGACATCATGTGATAAGGTATTTTATCATATTCACCCGATAATGGCTAAATTGTCCAAAATAAGAGGTAATGTCAAAGTCAAGACCGACTATTCTTAATAAATATGAAGAATCTAAGAGGCTTAGAACAAGTTATGTTGCCAACAGGCCGATTCTTTCTCTTGCGTGTGACGTCATTAAAAACCACCAGAAAGCAGAAGAGAGCGCGATAGCCGTGTGCGTTAAGGCGTGTTGAACTCTCAATCTTTAGGGCGCAGGTTCGAATCCCGAGGGAAGATGGTCATTTTAAGTCTACCTCATTGATAAGATCCTAGGTTCGATAGACTAATTTTAATGCTATAATGCTTATTCATATCCTGTCGGATGCAGTTCTATCAAACCATATAGGCAAAAAAAGCGAGAATAGCAATGCAATATATTTTTGATGAAGTCAGAATATGAATATATGACATATTACTAAAATGAAAACATGATATATGGATATCATTCATTTTGTTCAACTAAGTTAAGACTAGAAGTCTGCCTATTAATCGACCTCGATATGACGTTTTACAAACTATCAACTAGGCTGCGATAATGTCCACGGAGTATACTTTTTATTATTCCATGTCTGGAAAAATCCCGGCTTTATCACTGAGGGGCGGTTTACTCTTTTGTTTGTATATCCCAGGAACCTGGAAAGAAAGAAAAAATCATTTTATCAATAAGAGCCACAACAAATCAAATTATCCTTGTTAGCAACATACAAATATATTTTGTAAGCACACAATAATTCTCATCCTTTGTATTCCTTCCCAAACAATTGTAAAAAAGCCATACTCAAATTTTGTCCTAATACGGCGGCTTTGAAATCAGACTCACAATCTGCAATAGCTGCATTTCATAACCCTTTTACTGCGAGTTATGAAGTGAAAAAATGCAAGGAAACTATCAAGAGTCTAAAATAGGAGAATATTTATACATAGAGTGGTGCAGATGGCCTGACGATATTACGGGGAATGAATTTGCGGACTACTGGCAAAAAGTGGGACAAAATGTCATGATCGTAGATGTGTCGGTGTGCCTCCCAGCTACATAAGAAAGTGGTTGGCCAATTAATTTATAAAAAATGGTGCAGTCGATACAATGATTGCCATCATTTAAAGCACACACACTTAATGTTAACAAAAAAAAAGACCTAAACTCTCAAACTCCATCGGGGAAAACATGAAGCTGCTAGTCCAAGCATACACTGGCCATGGACCGTTTCTAGCCCATCTCAGTAAATGGAAAGACGTCAGCAATGTCTGTAATGTCTGCATGGAAGAACCTCAAACTGCAGACCATCTCATCCACAGATGTCCAGCACTCTCATATGGGGAATGGGATAATTCAGCGCCGCCGATTCAGCGCCAGCCGATTCAGCACCGGCCGATTCAGCGCCAGCCAATTCAGCGACGGCCGATTCAGCGCCAGCCTCAATGACTTTGATTTTGAGAAAAATTAAGACCTTTTTCAAAGAAAATTATGTTTTCTGTAGCAGTACAATTGGGCAAACCTAGCACAAGATAATTGTCTTGCAGAAGTATTCAACAGCAATGGGGTATTGGGGTTTCAAACCCACCTACATAGGTAAAATACGAGTTAAGAAACCCTCAATTCTTGGGTCTTCGGGTTCCGCCAACCACAACAATGGGGTATTGGGGTTTCAAACCCATCGCAAATTGTAAAAATACGATTAAGGACCCCCTCAAATTCTATTTTCAGCACCTTGAGTCCTCGGGTCCCGCCGGCCACAACAATTGTGTATTGGGGTTTCAAACCCATCACAAAATGTAAAATACGAGTAAGGAACCCCTCAAATGCCATTTTGCGCACCTTAAGTCTTGGGTCCGCCAGCCGCAACAATGTGGTATTGGGGTTTCAAACCTTCGCCAAATTATATAACGGTTAGGAACCCTTAAATGCCATTATGCACCTTGGGTCCTCGGGTCCCGCCAGCCGCATTAATGAGGTGCATAAAATGGCTTTAAGGGGTTCCTTACTCGTATTTTTACAATTGGGGAGAGTTTAAACCCCAATACCCATTGGTGGTTGGCGGAACCCGAGGACCCAAGAATTGAGGGTTTCTTAACTCGATTTTTACCTATGTAGGTGGGTTTGAACCCCAACCCCATGTTGCGGCTGGCGGAACCCAAAGGCCCAAGGTGAACAAAATGGCATTTGAGGGTTTCTTTACTCGTATTTTTACAATGTAGGTGGGTTTGAAAACCCAATACCCCGTTGATGTTGAATACTTCTGCAAGACAATTATCTTGTGCAAGGTTTGACCAATTGTTCTGCTACAGAAAACATAATTTCTTGAAAAAAGGTCTAATTTTTTTAAATCAAAGTCATTTAGGCTGGTGCTGAATCGGTCGTCGCTGATTGGCTGGCGCTGAATTGGCCGGTGCTGAATTGGCCGGCGCTGAATCGGCCAGTGCTGAATGGCTGGTGCTGAATCGGCGGTGCTGAATCGGCGGCGCTGAGTCAGCGGCGCTGAATTGTACCGTACCCCTCATATGAAAGACTTGAAGCTGAGCATTCAGAAGAAGTGAAAGAACTGCATCTCGTATTGATGAAGTGCAGAAGAGTGAAAAATATTTTTGTAAATAATTAGACATTAAGTGAGGAGCTTCGTTTGTTTTATTTTAATATTATTATTATTATTTTACTCTAGCAACATAGATACCCATCGTGTGGTTATGTTCTTTACCTAAGCTGTGTGCTGTTTGTATATGTCGTTGTGTAAAAGAGTAATAAATATTTCTTAACTCAAAAAAAAAAAAAACGGCGGCTTTGAAGTATTTTCATGTCTTACATAGGATGATGCATTGTTTTCTTATTGTAAGGGATTGTGCATATTTAAATTGATCGAAAGCAGTACAAAAACATATAAGTGCAAATCCTTTTACCCTTCCATGCGAAAAATGTGTGCTATTGTGAGAGAAAAATGGATGAAAAAATGGCTTTCACATATTATAAAAGCAATATGTCAAAAAATATATATACATAGGTAATATTTTTGAGAGTTTGCGTAGAGGTGTTATTTGATATAAAATGGAACTGTTGTGGCAGTCATACTAATGCTTTTTTATTGTTTGATATATGATATATAACATTATATAAATATATGTAAAATAAACAAAACCTTTTTATAAACTTTATGATTTCACTTTCTTAAATATCTTTTTTTAAGTCCAGTTCGTTTATTATCTAAATAAATAATAATGAGAAAATCCCCTCGCTGGAAAGAAGGTGCAACGTGCCGGAAGAATAATCAAGTACATATTCCCATGTCTCTCCTCCAACAACAAAACTGATAAAATTTATTTCAACAAACTATTATAGTAATGTATAGCTTTCTGCATATTTCTGTGTTTTATTTTTAACATTTGTGTTAAGAGTTTTAAAATATTTAATAGATATGTAATTGATTGTGCATTGATTTTAGAAGATAATTTGTTTTATTTAATATTTATATACTATTTCATTCTTTGTGTTCCAACCCACAGCAAAAAAAAAATAATGGTTATTAAGTTTTTTATTGCACATTAGCTTTGGGTTTATATAAATATCTCATCTTCAAATATCTTTATTGAATGCAATGTAACTGAAATATTGAATTATACTTAACTAAATGGACCTCCATATTTTCAACAAGTAATTATCTAACTTAATATCTGCAGGGGATTTTAAACATCAAATTTATAGCAATTGACATCTTGAATATATGATTTATCTTTTGTATTGTAAGCCACTATTCCATATAATAACTGGATATGCTAACAAAGTTTATTCAGAAACTCTTGATCAACAATTTTAATTGCTGTAAGTTTCGTACCTTTAAAAAACTAATTAAATATATTTTTTAATCAAACCTTCGTCATGCATATAACACGCAATGTTGAGATGCGCCAAAGTCCTTTTCTAAAAAAATTATGAAGCTATTTTTTATTTCCATTGCGTCTATGTGTGCTGTAGACTTGTTCTCTTAAGCTTAAAATAACTTGTTTCATATAAACACTTTGACTGTATGTATAAGTTCTTTTTTTGTTGTTTATAATTAGAGAAATGCATTCACAGTTCATCTGACTATAGTTTCTAAAATTGGATAAACAGTGTTGGGTGTTGTGCATACAAA
>CP045902.1:18360189-18378412 GCA_013387185.1 Caligus rogercresseyi
AATATGGAGAGCTTATTCCCTAAAAAATTGCAGAGAAACATCGTCATTCAGCTGTTGCCTCTGCCCCATATCAACAAAGTAATTTGACTATACATAGAGATATAAAGACATAAAGGACTTATTGAATTCTTTAGATAAATACGTCATTGTGCCCAATAAAAAAATCTCTTTGATCAACATACAATGACGTAGTACAAATTACGTTATATTGGGCACAGGCGACAGCTGACAACGATATGTCTATGCTAATGAAGGGAATGAGCTCTCTATATCTTTATATCTCTATGGTTCTATGTCATCGAAAGTTGATTAATGTTTTTTACATTGGGTGCAATGACGTTCGCCCCTGAAGAACCCAAAAAGCCCTTATGTCTTTATATTTCTATGTTTGTGAAGCGTACCCTAGTGAATTGTAGGGAAATGAAGGGGCAAATAGGGCTAAGCTCCTTGGCTTAAGCAATGGTAGCCGCTCTTCGACTGAAAAAACCAAAATTTTCAAAGTCACTTATTGTGAAAAGTAAGTGATCAAAATAACTCCTGGATCCCTGTGAATTGAATGTAATTTAAATATAGGCTAAAGCAGGAATGTGGCTTTTCGTCTCAAAATACCTACTGAGGAGTACAATAGAGCCCCTGGCTAAGTAATAGAAGATTTATTTGAAGAATTTTGATAAGATATACATTAACTACTCTATTCGATTATTTCTCTTTACTCTTTCACGACATATTTTATAATTAATTATATATTTTCTATGTCCGTTTTTAAAGAAATTTCTTATTATTTGTGTTTTACATACATTTTACTAAAAATCATTTCTTTCTATGTGCTTAAACTGTATATAAAAAATAATATATATTGTTATTTTCTTTTAATCCTGATTTCTTCATTCTTTTCATCCTCAAGAGAATAAAATGTAATAAGAATCTTGCCTTCTCGTTAATTGATTACTATCCTTTGAAAATAAAGTCTCTGCATACCAAATATGTTTTTAGTACATGCATTTATATCTCTAAAAATAGTTTTCTCAATCATAAATAAATGCATTACTTTGAAGAGGCTTCCTTTTGTGAAATACACATTTGTATAATGATTATATATCATTACCTAGGTATTTGAACAATGGCCATTGTTCTGCATTAAATCATATTTACACTCCACGGTGTTAATTAATTTTTAGATACTTATTATAATTACTCTTCTTTTGATTAGCAAAATATTTTCCTCTGGTTGATATTGATTTATGTGGAACTAGAGGCATATATACACTCAGAGAGTGCAAACCTCCGCCGTCACGGGGTCCTTATGAGCCTCCGAGGCGATTTTCACGACTGGGGCGGCGTAGAGGGACGGGGGAGGGTTCCTCTCGACGGAAATTCCGAGAGGAAGACGCTCCCGGCACCCAATTCACAGCACAGCACATCTATTGGTAGAGTAGGCTAACTTGAAATATTTATTAGTATTTAGCTCATTTTGCATCTTATTCTGCACTCAGAGATGCCAAAATTAAATCACTTGTTCCTTTTGGCACTTCTAACAACTCCACAAAGTTTCATCCGAATCCGTTCGGTACTTTTTGAGTTATCCTCTGACAAACAAAACACCAAACAAAACAAACCAACACCAAACCACCACCAACGCCAGTGAAAACAATACCTCCTTCGGCGGTGGTAAATATAATGACAAGCAAAAAAAGTAAATTTAAATAAACAAAGCACTTCTACAAAATAAAATATAGGTAAAAATAAACCTATGAACACCGAAAATATTCCTTTAAATTTATTATAAAATAAACTTATGTCATTTTCAGTCAAATATCATAATGATCAAGAAATATTGCACTCGCTCATTAAATGAACACTTGTTCTGTGATAACCAACTAGATAAGATAAAAATTACATTAGGTCTCATTTTGTACCGGGATTATAATACTTAGAAAGTGCGAAATGAGATAATGAATAAAATATAATGTATATATAAGAATATATTTAATCCTTATAATATTGGATATTTATCAAAACTCTCTATTAAAAATAACTCTTTTTTCAATCGGGAGTGAATCCTTTAAACATCCTTCATTCATGACTACAAATTGAGCTTCCGAATGAAGAAACTCAGACATTAATGAGTTTTCTTTTGAACTCACTATAAAGTCAGCCTTCTCTCATTTCTTCACTCAGTCAGTGATACTTCCTCAACCCATCAGCATGAAAAGTTCCTCCTCCGGAAATTAGACGACTTGGTCCTCTCTCAATTTGCCGAGTCCGAAAAGTATGTCCAACGCATGGACGTCCTCATCCAGCAAATCAACGAGCTTCACGCAAAAATGAACGAAAGAAATTGATCCAGGATCACGTGCCGAGGAGTTCAAGACAAATCTTCAAACCATTCAAAGCCTTCAAGAGACGCGTCGAAGTAATCTCATTCGGAGACGCCATGACACCCTTAACAACATCCTTTATCTGAACGCCGACGCCAAGCATATGGGCCTCCTGCCTGTTGGAGGGGGAGTCCCGCGATTGTTTGCCGGGACCAAGGGCCAGGGGAAGAAGAAATTGAAGAGAGTGAACAACCAATCAAAAGAGCCAAGGAAGAACAGCCACGGAAAAGAAAGGGTCTACGAAGCAAAATATCTTCACTCTCCCTACGCATCTTCCAAAGGAAAACGTCCAAGACAGAGATTGGGCTGTAACAAAGAAACTTATACCGCTGATGTTATGCATCAATACAGATTGTAGTATAACATCCATCTAAAGCGGCAAGGAAGAGTCCCAAAAGCGTAAAGTGAAAGATCTCAGAAGCAAATATGTTCCCTTTCCCTACGCATTTGGAAAACGTCCAATACTCTCTCGGGCTTTAAAGAAGAAACTTTTCCCTGCCTTATATTTGTTAATACTAGTACCAAATGTATTATTATAAAACCCTCTGAAAGTGTCAAAGAAGATCACCAAAAGCATGATCCGTAAGATCTCCAAAGCATCTTCTCCCAACCTATTTATCCTAGGCAACAGTCCAAACCAGTACCTGAGATCTTAAAAAAGAAGTTTATAAATTTATAAATGATATATATATTGTTATATTATTTTTTGTTGAAAGAGTTTAATGTTCAAGGCATTTTCCATCATTTTCGTTTTCGTTCCGTCTTTTTTTGTGTAGAAATATGAATTTATGATGTTAAAAAAGGAGTAATAAATTATCCAATACCCTCAAGAATACCAATATTAACTACTTTTTTTATTTGTGTAGCTTCATAACCAATATTCTTCTTCTCCTGAAGATATATATATAATATCCAATCACATTATTCATACCTTTTTTACCCCTCCTCTAGATCCCTCAACAGCGGCTTTAAGGAATATCTTACCCTACGCTTGTTTATTGGCATATAGTCATAATATAGATATTTCTACATAAGACCCAATATTCTTGCTTTTGTATAAAATAATTTTTGAGAATATTATTATATGTTTTAAGAAACAGATTATGGTTTAGGAGCTGTCATCACTACTTTATCTATAATATATATATAGTATATATATATATAATATATCTATATATATATATCATATATCTATATATTATCTATATATATATATATATATATCTATATCTATATATATATATATATATATATATAATTATATGTATGACGATGGCAATGAAATAAAATTTCATGTAAACAATATCAATTGCTTTTGCTTTTTATAACAACTAAAATCGGGTGTAGGGGCTTATATAACAGTGGATTTACAGAAGATATTAAATGGGAGACATCTTATGGTTAAACGAAAGGTATATAAAAATAGTTTATAAAATTAATTTCATGTTTAGTGGATAGTGAAACGTCAAAAATCTATTATTATGCATATAAAAAATGATCGTAATATATTGATGAAGTAAGCGGGAAAAATCAGAGCCTGGAATCTATATTTTCCAGTTGTACGTCTTACTTCGTGTACCACCTTTCACCAAGGAACATTCCTAAGAGATTATAACTTGGAGACTTGCTCTCTTGGGCCTTCCACAAAAGAGAACCATCTTCCCAAACACGATTCACAATCCACTGCATTGAGGATGGTAGTCTTGGACGCCACAATTTATGGAAATCTTTAAATTGCTTTGGATCGAAAGCTATGGGACACACCCCTATTGGTCTGGTTATATCAAGCAATATTTTAAAAAATAATGGAATCGACTATAATGATCCCCCTATCACGGCTATCAAATTTTCCCCACTACCTATGTTTATGAAAGAATAAGAGAATTCTTTCATGCTCAACAGAGTGCATCAAAACATATTAAACTTCCTTAGCTTGGGACCTCCGCTGTTAAATTGCCTAATTTCATCGATCCCAAAAACCTTGATGCTCACATAGCATGCGCTGTTATACATCCGCCGAAATTTGTAACCGACTTGCCATAAGTATTTACTAGTGTTTTCGGGAGCTTTTCTAGAGTGAATCGTCCTTTTACCCTTTAGTATCAAATCTCCATTTTATCCACAATAGATTTTAGACGCAATGCTCCACAGTTCAACCATGTACCTTTAAAGCCTACTTAAAGCGACTGGGATACAAAGAATATAAGCGATGTGTCGCCGCTGTGACTAATAGATTTCTTCGTCCTCAATAGAAATGGTTTTCATACCGACTTTTGACGCGGTTCGCTGGAGTGCAGCCAAGTTTTCTCAAAGACGATCGAAAGACTGTTTCTTTTCAAACACCCCCGAGAGACCACGGATCATCCCTTTGGAACTTGCCCGCATTAGCAAGACTTACAAAGCCTCAAATCTCACTAAAAACTCTTCAGAGACCAACTCTGAGGAAGACTTTTCGACATTCGCAAAGATGCAAATTGACCTCCCGTCATAACGAAAGTTCACTTCATATTATATCAAATGCGAACGGTTCAAAACGCGACCTTCTTGTGTCATCCCAATCTCCTTCTATATCAAAAATTTTATTAGAATATATTTTTTATTGATATGTTGTTTTTCAAATTATTGTAAGTTCTCTTATGTTTTCGTTTAATGATTTATTTATTGATCGTTTTCACTAATATGTGCACAACCTTTTGTATATCGTTGGTTGATCTACGAAATATATCCACTGGGCCAAGAAAAGAAAAAAGACGTGAAAATAACATTATAAAGTAGTTTTATTCTCCACATGAAGTGCCCGTGTGAATATTTGAAAGTATTAATGCATTTGCATTGATCTCTTAGTATCCAATCTATAATGTAACAAATAATATTTGGGTGTCACTTTTCTCATCGACAATTTATATTCTATAAAAACCATCTGTTTCTTTTGTAATATAAAAACGCTTTCCTCTCTTGGCTTGTTTCTCATAAAATACTACCCATTTTTGAGTTGATTCCAGGTATGTAACACCCAAAATTTTGAAAAACCCCGAAAAACCGGGTTTTACCGGGGGTGTTTTTTTGAAATTCGTGTTTTTTCATTACCCCATAATGAGCTATAGCTAATTAATGTTTTATGAAAAACCCGGGTTTTTTCCAATTTTGGGTTTTTTAAATACCCTGGTTGATTCTGATTCCTGGTATGAATAAAATATATTTCTTATATTATTTTTTTCTTGGATTCCAATGGTGGCCCCACTTGGAAACTAATTGAATAGCCCTGGACTAAGGTATTGTAACCAAATGGATACAATATATTGGAATTAAGTGTATTTTGATTATATATCATTTGCACCCTATTGTTTAAGTAAACAATATTTCAGATATGTAATTTTTATCATCCTTGGAAGAGGAAATCCTGATTTAATAATCAAAAAAAGAGCCGAATGGTTTCACAACGCTCTCTTTCAAACATCATCGGGCTTTTTATATGTGAAACATATCCTTTCATTGTCCTGATAAGATATTTTGAGGTTGGTTAAAAAATTTCCATTGTTTTCATATGAAACACTATTAAACTTTTCTCAAAAAGCAAGTAAGTTCTATCCCCCCCCCCCCCCCATTGTATACTCATGCTTTCTTTCCTTTATCCGTTTTATCCGAATGAAATGAGATTATAAAAGATTTAGCTTTAAAAAAGCGACCGATAAGGGAATCCTTTTGTTTGCAAGTGCTTTTGTGACGGTAGCATTGTATTGTGATAACAAAATAGATATACATTCAAACACAATATTCTCCTGGGAAAATAAAATATCGAATCATTCACTTTGTGGAGACATCATTTAAATCTTAATGATATACTCCACATACTCTAAATGCTTTCAATGGCTTGCATAGCCATCCAATCTCAAACAATGAGTTTAAAAAGTTAAATCTTCATTTTTTTTGAATTTAACGTCTGACAAATAAAACAAACTGTTTTTATAGTTGATTGTAAAAAAAAATAATAATAATAACAATTGTATTATGAATAAAGCATTATTTGACTCGCAGCTGTTGAGATGTGACCATCTCCTCATAAAATAACATATATGCTAAAGAGCATCTAAAAAGTCTTCTCTATTGGTCCCATGATTTTATATTTATTCTGTGAAGAACTCATAATATAATACTTCTACAATTACAAAAAGCGATCTTCATTATAAAGGGATTATTAGTGTTTATCTTTCGCAGTCATATCTGTCAATAACTATATCATCATCTTCTGACTGTACTACATAGAAAAGAAAGAAAAAATGGATGCCAACAAAACAAGTTTTTATATTTAATGACCTACAATATCATGAAGCCTCATAGAACTGTTTTCTGGGGTTTAACTTAATGAGTGACGATATGACAATAACGACGTGTTATTTCTTTAATGTTATATTTTTAATGTTTGATTTCGAACATTTTTTTTTAAGAAAAATCCTATTCTTTTTTACTCATTCTTAAAGAAAGTATATTTTTGACAAGTTAGAGCAAAGAAGGGAAGAGATAAATCTCTTCCACTAGGTATTATTTACAACAAAAGCGGAGTATTCAAACGTTTTCTTCACTAAATAAAAACTAGAAAAGTTCCCACATGGAAAAATTCCCTTACCTATATAACAATACATGTTTGTTATGATTCATCCGAAAAAAAAAACTTTTCCAGTAAAATGAATTTCTTTTTCAAATATCATTTTCTATCTAAAATTAAAATTTAGAATTAATATTGTTTTGGTATACAGTAGAATATTATATATATATTATAATATAATATATAGTATATATATATATATAGATATGTGTGTGTGTGTGTTAGGTCTATATATACATTTTTGTATATATATATAAAAAATTCAATATATATTCATTGCAATTATAGAAAATGTCAATGCAATAGAAAAATCACATTATTAGATCTTATACCATGTTTTTCTGAGCTTAAAAATATAAATAAGTATTTTCCTTATGACCAAATTTTCAAAAAAAACCCTCTCTCAAATCATTGAATCGATGAGAAAGAAAAAGAAGATTTATATTTTTAATTACGTGTATGCTGAATAAACTAATTTTTAATGCTATTTGAGCATCTCCAATGTAAATAATATTTATTTCTTCCAAAATAACTTCTAACCAGTGTTTAACAAGTAACTTATCACATTTGTATGCACAACACCCAACACTGTTTAATCCAATTTAGAAACTATAGTCAGATGAATGTGAATGCATTTCTCTAATTATAAACAACAAAAAAAGAACTTATACATACAGTCAAAGTGTTTATATGAAACAAGTTATTTTAAGCTTAAGAGAACAAGTCTACACATCACATAGACGCAATGGAAATAAAAAATAGCTTCATAATTTTTTTTAGAAAAGGAACTTTGGCGCATCTCAACATTGCGTGTTATATGCATGACGAAGGTTTGATTAAAAAATAATTTAATTAGTTTTTTAAAGGTACGAAACTTACAGCAATTAAAATTGTTGATCAAGAGTTTCTGATAAACTTTGTTAGCATATCCAGTTATTATATGGAATAGTGGCTTACAATACAAAAGATCAATCATATATTCAGATGTCAATTGCTATAATTTGATGTTTAAAATCCCCTGCAATATATTAAGTTAGATAATTACTTGTTGAAAATATGGAGGTCCATTTAGTTAAGTATAATTCAATATTTCAGTTACATTGCATTCAATAAAGATATTTGAAGATGAGATATTTATATAAACCCAAAGCTAATGTGCAATAAAAAAATTAATAAACATTATTTTTTTTTTGCTGTGGGTTGGAACACAAAGAATGAAATAGTATATAAATATTAAATAAAACAAATTATCTTCTAAAATCAATGCACAATCAATTACATATCTATTAAATATTTTAAAACTCTTAACACAAATGTTAAAAATAAAACACAGAAATATGCAGAAAGCTATACATTACTATAATAGTTTGTTGAAATAAATTTTATCAGTTTTGTTTGTTGGAGGGAGACATGGGAAATGTACTTGATTATTCTTCCGGCACGTTGCACCTTCTTCCAGCGAGGGGATTTTCTCATTATTATTTATTTAGATAATAAACGAACTGGACTTAAAAAAAGATATTTAAGAAAGTGAAATCATAAAGTTTATAAAAAGGTTTTGTTTATTTTACATATATTTATATAATGTTATATATCATATATCAAACAATAAAAAAGCATTAGTATGACTGCCACAACAGTTCCATTTTATATCAAATAACACCTCTACGCAAACTCTCAAAAATATTACCTATGTATATATATTTTTTGACATATTGCTTTTATAATATGTGAAAGCCATTTTTTCATCCATTTTTCTCTCACAATAGCACACATTTTTCGCATGAAGGGTAAAAGATTTGCACTTATATGTTTTTGTACTGCTTTCGATCAATTTAAATATGCACAATCCCTTACAATAAGAAAACAATGCATCATCCTATGTAAGACATGAAAATACTTCAAAGCCGCCGTTTTTTTTTTTTTTGAGTTAAGAATATTTATTACTCTTTTACACAACGACATATACAAACAGCACACAGCTTAGGTAAAGAACATAACCACACGATGGGTATCTATGTTGCTAGAGTAAAATAATAATAATATTAAAATAAAACAAACGAAGCTCCTCACTTAATGTCTAATTATTTACAAAAATATTTTTCACTCTTCTGCACTTCATCAATACGAGATGCAGTTCTTTCACTTCTTCTGAATGCTCAGCTTCAAGTCTTTCATATGAGGGGTACGGTACAATTCAGCGCCGCTGACTCAGCGCCGCCGATTCAGCACCGCCGATTCAGCACCAGCCAATTCAGCACTGGCCGATTCAGCGCCGGCCAATTCAGCACCGGCCAATTCAGCGCCAGCCAATTCAGCGACGACCGATTCAGCACCAGCCTAAATGACTTTGATTTAAAAAAAATCAGACCTTTTTTCAAAGAAATTATGTTTTCTGTAGCAGAACAATTGGTCAAACTTGCACAAGATAATTGTCTTGCAGAAGTATTCAACATCAACGGGGTATTGGGTTTCAAACCCACCTACATTGTAAAAATACGAGTAAAGAAACCCTCAAATGCCATTTGTTCACCTTGGGCCTTTGGGTTCCGCCAGCCGCAACATGGGGTTTGGGTTTCAAACCCCCCTACATAGGTAAAAATACGAGTTAAGAAACCCTCAATTCTTGGGTCCTCGGGTCCGCCAACCACCAATGGGGTATTGGGTTTAAACTCTTCCCCAATTGTAAAAATACGAGTAAGGAACCCCTTAAATGCCATTTTATGCACCTCAGTATGCGGCTGGCGGGACCCGAGGACCCAAGGTGCCTAATGGCATTTAAGGGGTTCCTAACCGTTATTTTATATTTGGCGAAGGTTTGAAACCCCAATACCACATTGTTGCGGCTGGCGGACCCAAGACTTAAGGTGCGCAAAATGGCATTTGAGGGGTTCCTTACTCGTATTTTTACATTTTGTGATGGGTTTGAAACCCCAATACACAATTGTTGTGGCCGGCGGGACCCGAGGACTCAAGGTGCTGAAAATAGAATTTGAGGGGGTCCTTAATCGTATTTTTACAATTTGCGATGGGTTTGAAACCCCAATACCCCATTGTTGTGGTTGGCGGAACCCGAAGACCCAAGAATTGAGGGTTTCTTAACTCGTATTTTACCTATGTAGGTGGGTTTGAAACCCCAATACCCCATTGCTGTTGAATACTTCTGCAAGACAATTATCTTGTGCTAGGTTTGCCCAATTGTACTGCTACAGAAAACATAATTTTCTTTGAAAAAGGTCTTAATTTTTCTCAAAATCAAAGTCATTGAGGCTGGCGCTGAATCGGCCGTCGCTGAATTGGCTGGCGCTGAATCGGCCGGTGCTGAATCGGCTGGCGCTGAATCGGCGGCGCTGAATTATCCCATTCCCCATATGAGAGTGCTGGACATCTGTGGATGAGATGGTCTGCAGTTTGAGGTTCTTCCATGCAGACATTACAGACATTGCTGACGTCTTTCCATTTACTGAGATGGGCTAGAAACGGTCCATGGCCAGTGTATGCTTGGACTAGCAGCTTCATGTTTTCCCGATGGAGTTTGAGAGTTTAGGTCTTTTTTTTTTGTTAACATTAAGTGTGTGTGCTTTAAATGATGGCAATCATTGTATCGACTGCACCATTTTTTAAAATTAATTGGCCAACCACTTTCTTATGTAGCTGGGAGGCACACCGACACATCTACGATCATGACATTTTGTCCCACTTTTTGCCAGTAGTCCGCAATTCATTCCCCGTAATATCGTCAGGCCATCTGCACCACTCTATGTATAAATATTCTCCTATTTTAGACTCTTGATAGTTTCCTTGCATTTTTTCACTTCATAACTCGCAGTAAAAGGGTTATGAAATGCAGCTATTGCAGATTGTGAGTCTGATTTCAAAGCCGCCGTATTAGGACAAAATTTGAGTATGGCTTTTTTACAATTGTTTGGGAAGGAATACAAAGGATGAGAATTATTGTGTGCTTACAAAATATATTTGTATGTTGCTAACAAGGATAATTTGATTTGTTGTGGCTCTTATTGATAAAATGATTTTTCTTTTTCTTTCCAGGTTCCTGGGATATACAAACAAAAGAGTAAACCGGATATTTTTCCAGACATGGAATAATAAAAAGTATACTCCGTGGACATTATCGCAGCCTAGTTGATAGTTTGTAAAACGTCATATCGAGGTCGATTAATAGGCAGACTTCTAGTCTTAACTTAGTTGAACAAAATGAATGATATCCATATATCATGTTTTCATTTTAGTAATATGTCATATATTCATATTCTGACTTCATCAAAAATATATTGCATTGCTATTCTCGCTTTTTTTGCCTATATGGTTTGATAGAACTGCATCCGACAGGATATGAATAAGCATTATAGCATTAAAATTAGTCTATCGAACCTAGGATCTTATCAATGAGGTAGACTTAAAATGACCATCTTCCCTCGGGATTCGAACCTGCGCCCTAAAGATTGAGAGTTCAACACGCCTTAACGCACACGGCTATCGCGCTCTCTTCTGCTTTCTGGTGGTTTTAATGACGTCACACGCAAGAGAAAGAATCGGCCTGTTGGCAACATAACTTGTTCTAAGCCTCTTAGATTCTTCATATTTATTAAGATAGTCGGTCTTGACTTTGACATTACCTCTTATTTTGGACAATTTAGCCATTATCGGGTGAATATGATAAAATACCTTATCACATGATGTCCTATTTTGGAGTAAATAGAGTATCTGATGCCTTGATGTGTGTTGGTACCAGTCAGCTGAATTGAAGGCCTTCCTTTTTTATTAGATAGAGTGTATAGAATAGATGAAGTATAAATAAATTGGGGCTAATGCAAACATAATAAAATAAAACAAACTAGTCTAAAGTTCCAACATAATTAGTATCTCTACAAAAAGAGACTCATCAAAATAGTTACATATTGATGATCAGTGAAATAACATTTCGTCGGTTCAATCTCAGGCGTTAAATACTATTTGAGGTAAAAGAACGTCAGACTGAATAAAAATATCAAAATATCTTTAGCTTACCTAGCATTATTTTCACCATATTTTTATAAATTGTTGTTTTATTATTTTCCCTTCTGACATTTTATGAAATATTAAAACATTATCTCAATAGTTATATATATAATATTATAAAAGTCGGTAGTCCTATATTTTATATCTAAATCATAGACTTCTTTTGTAAGTTAAATTTCACAAACAATTTAGTTTGTTATGTGATTATCCGAAAAAGTTATATCTATTTTAGTTCCAATTTCTATTTGGTACAACTCAAATACATTTTTTATCATGTTTTATAATTTCAGTCTGCAATATAATTGTGTGTGCGGTACGAAGATAAGATAGGCTTACCTTTTTTATCTTTCACCTACAAATGTATGATGTTATGTTAATGCCAAGTACATACCAAAAATCCTCTTTAACATAAAATGGATCCATGCCTAAAAATATTACTTTTTTTGTAACAAAAAGGACAATGGAAGTGAAAACCTATTAATATTATAATCATAATAAGAACTATAGAGCTCCTTACACAAAAATTCATTATTGTAGCCCAAAAATAAAGCAAACCCTTGAAAAGAAGATTGTAACAAAAAAGTTGTTGAAAGGAAAACTTTAAAATAAAATTCTTTGATTAAAAAACCAAGGTATTTGTATAGGATACAGGCATATAATAATAAAGAGGAGGCCTATATTTTGATGAATGTGAAGCAACCACACATATTTTTACATAGGCATATCAAATGATTCATGAGAACCCTCAAAAGGATTTGATTTCTTCGTTGTTACTTTGAAAATGTGGATCAACTGCACAGAGTACAAATAAAGTGTTGAAGCAATAAATTATTGCTATATATATATATATATATATAGATATATATGATTTTGTGATGAATAAAGAGAACTGATGTTCTTACTCTTCCCTATTTTATGTAAAATATCATTTTAAAATATATATATTAGATTATAATATGAAGTATCACTCTCTATTTAGTTACTGGTGTCGTTGAATGTTCTAAAAATGAAGAGCCTAGTAAATACAAACAAGGTATTCAACGTTACCATTCGTTGCTTTGGAACTATATATATTATCTATTATCCTGAGCTAGAAACTAGTTTTCAATACAAAAAATATGAAGTAATCAATTTTGAAAGTATCAATTAAAATATGGACCAAAAAAATCTACAGATCTACGGATGATAATCGTTCGTGGGCTGCGATTGTTCTGCAGGTCTTTCTGCAGTTTTTTTTTATTGAGATATTAAAAAAGTCTTGTTCGGGAGCTCTATATGAAATATTTAATTATGAAGTATTGAACGAGGACTTTCATCAACAATGATTGAAGAATTAATCAAGAAGATAGATAGAAACTTCCTCTCTAACCATCGGGTCGCAAACAACTTATTACCTCCGCCGAAGGAGGTATTGTTTTCACTGGCGTTTGTTGGTTTGTTTAGTTTGTTGGTTTGTTGGTTTGTCAGCAGATAACTCAAAAAGTACGAACGGATTTGGATGAAATTTTGTGGAGTTGTTGGAAGTGCCAAAAGGAAGTGATTAAATTTTGGCATCTCTGAGTGCAGATTAAGGCGCCAAATGAGCTAAATACTACTAAATTTTTCAAGTTAGCCTACTCTGCCAATAGATGTCGCTGTGCTGTGAAATTGGGTGCCGGGAGCGTCTTCCTCTCGGAATTTCCGTCTAGGGGAACCCTCCCCCGTCTCTCTACGCCTCCCCAGTCGTGAAAAATCCGCCTCGGAAGGCTATGACGGCGGAGGTTTGCACTCTCTGAGTGTATATATGCCTCTAGTTTATTCTCTTTTTTTCATACTTTATAACCGCTTATATAAGATATATATAAATAATATATTATAAGTATATATATAATGTTATAAGGGGTTATAAAAGAGTCACACACACGGTATAAATAGCTGACAACTGCACCACTAATATCTGGCACCAGAATCGTCGCTGTATATGGGGACACCTGAATTTATTCCTTACTTAGTTATATCATACAAGCTCTTCATGACGTTCGACGAGATTTAGACAGACCTCATCACTACGGTGACGCTTTTTCCTTACCTCCCGGAGATATCCAGGACAAAGGTCCCTGTATTGAAGTGGATTCTTCATCTTTGGAAAGTGGAGAGGCCAGGACAGGTATCTTGAAAGGTTGTAAAAATGGTGCCTTTAGAAGTTTTGCTTCTTTTATTTATTTTTTGAAGAACCAGGCTTATTATTAATACTAAACATAGCGAGAAAAAACTAGTAAGTTATAACTCTTACAGGAATATGTGACCGAAAAATATTTGTGTATAAAATAAGTTCATAAGACTTTGATATAAAAAACTAACAAATGAAGCGTCTAAACGAACTCGAGAGGCGGCTATTGAATATTTTTTAACTACATACAACTATCACCAGATCATCAAGGAAAATCTTGATTCCATTACCATCGTCAATTGCCTCGTCCTTCGACAGCTCTCAGAAACCAACAGCAGCAGTGATGGAGGCCTCTTGAAAGCCTATCTGGGGTCTAGTCCAGAACAAATCCTGGTTTTTCTGGCAGGTCTGGGTAGAGACCACGAGGACTCGATTTTCAACCCTCCGTATGAAGCTGACAACGGTGAAAGATATTATTTTAATACAGTTTACTTGAAAGCGAAGCAAATTTCCTTTTAAGCATTATCCCCGGAACGCTGCCGACTGGATGACATTAAAAGAATCTAAAGAAACACAACCTCATAGAGCAATATTTACTTAAAGATTAGGAACAGCGAGGTGATCCAAAAGTTCAAGAAGCTGCAGAAACAGTGATTCGACCTTATTGTAGGCGGATGGATCATATTTTCTAGTTTAGAAGAATTTTTGTTTGATGTAAATCCTTACTTTTTCAAGTAACAGCTTCATATTTAATGTTTATTCATGATTTTATTTATTACATTGTATTTCTAAAGTAGATTGTCGTATTTATGTATTAATTTAATAAATGCCCATTTAACAAAAAAAAAATGTGTAAGTCCATTAACATATTTCCTTTCTTGGTTCAAGTGCAAAGTGGTTACCAACACTTAGACTCGTGGAAATCAACACATCAAACGAATTTTTTATTAGAATGTGCGCATCAGGCGATTTTATTGGGCCACTTAGTTATTTTTTTATGAATCCTTTAATTTAAATTTGAGGTCAATTTTTATGTTGGCCACAGCAAAGAAAAAGTCCATTACTACATCCAAAATGCAGTTTTATCTATATTATTTTGAAGCACAATATTTGACCTTCCTCATGATATTACTGAAATTATAAACATAAATAATAATAGTATGTTCCTTTGAGTATTGTACAAAGATTTTAATGTAATTACAAATAAACAAAGTTGTATTTTAAGTACACGACCAAGTATAAAATAGAATTCTACCATGCTAAATTTACACTATCCATGTTATCTATAATTATCTCTAACATAAATAATATATTATCCCATAACTTCGTTCACACATTTATTATTATTGTATGATAAAATAGGATTTCCCCCTTGTAGGCATAATAGATAATTGCTTATACTATGGGTATTGTTAATATTTATCCAATTATCATTGGCTTATTGATAACATTATGGGTTTATTGATAACCATTTCTTTCATTTTGGGCTAATGGGGAATTGCTTTTAATACCTCCTAAGTGCTTCTTATGGATGACTTAAATATAGCATATGATCTTATTTAATATTTATGAAGAGATGGAAACAAAAAAATAATAATGGATGATAGGATAGGTAACATTTATATTTATATTTATATATATATATATATATATATATATATATTTATACATATTTTATAATATATATATGCATATATATACCTACATATACATTTATTTATAAAAATAAATTATTCACATATACATATATATATAAATTTATTCATATATACATAAATATATATATATATATCAGAAACGAACGGACACCTTCTATGCCGGGACCCGGGCCGGGAAATTTTTTTTTCAAGCCGGGCCGGACTTAATAATATATATTTTGGTTCCTTCGACAATCTGAAGTGACACTATTTTTTTAGAAAAGAATCTCCAGAAAAACATTTCTCAGAAAAAGTGATGACCTTTTTTTTTAGAAAATAATATTTCGAGAATTCCGTACTATAAAACTTTATGAATGACAAACGAAAGATAATATTGAGTCCCGGCCTGGTGTCTAAAAAACCCGGGACGCTCAAAAACAACACTCATATATAATAATATATATAATATATTATATATATTATATATATATATATATATATATTATATTGGAGTGTGTGTGTGTGTAATCGAGTAAATTTTGCCATTGGGCATTTTAGTTACATTTGTAACTAGTCTAAGATATATAAATAAATAAAAACTGTAAAAAAATATGTTTAAAAGAAAAACTAAGAACAATAAAATAAAATATGGCATGGATTATGTGGGCACGCTGCGTCCAATGGCCCTCACTGCGGTCCTTGCAGCGTGAAGGGTCGTGGCCGACCTCAAAGCCTTATACATGTTCCACACCGATATTGCGTGTCTCTCTTCTTAGTGGATTCGCTACTGGAGTGGTGGACCTTAGAGAAGTCACCAACCGGGATCCTGGCACCGTCGCCACCGTCGTTGGAGTCAAAGCATTTCCAGGTCTCCAGAGCAACTGCCTTGGCGGCCACCTGGCGGTGTTTGTGTTTGTGCATATATTCTCCATAAAATATTGACATCAATCTGTTGTTTTTGTAAAAAATAATTAAACCTTCTATTATAAAATAAAGGGCTTGCAAAAGTTTGTTGAAGACTTTGAAGCTCTTCACTCCTTACTTTATGAAACACAATCTGAGGTAGGACTGTAGTAGTTAATTTTTCTTTTGCCTTAAAATATATTTCTATGACACATACCGAGTTTACACAATTTATCTTCGTATATTGAAATGATATATTACATTTTTATTTAAGCCTTATCAGACATAGTCATACTTATATTGGGAATATTGAGGAAAAAATATAAATAAAGGCATATGAAGATTTATGATGGGCATGACGAAGGATAAAGCCTTTGATATCTGGAATGATTTGAGTTAAAAGCCAACGAAATTTTATTGGCCTTGAATTCATATTTTTAACTTATTTTTATCAGTCTATTATTTTGAAAATTCAACATTTAGGAAATAGTTATAAAACTTATTTCCACTTCCTTTTTGTTGGGTCCAAGCAGATTGCTTTAAGACAAATAATGAAAGAGGACCTATTATAAACTTGAAGAAGTCTTTGAATTATACACATAACGTCAAAACAAGGATTGAAATAATACTCTTTCCCTTCTGTAACAAGACGATTATGTAACTGAGTAATCTGTTGAATAAGTGTTGTCTAAAAAAATAATAAATTTCATTTTTTTGGTTTCCAGAAATTTACGTAACCAGAATTCCATTTGCCGAAATCAAATGACGACTATCATATATATTTTTTATGTCCAGGAGTATTTAAGATTGGTATGAAATTGCTTTATTATTTAAAAAGGATTTCATGTTAAATAGATTTATTATATTATGTGTGCCGACAATTATAAGGCCCTCAAAAATAAATTCCGTTTTTTTATTTTAAAATTTTATTATTGTAAGTTGATGTTTTTCTTTAGTTTGTAATTATAATCTGTGAGAGAAAAAATAATTTTTAAAGACATATCACTAAATTTCGTAAACAGTTTTTTTAAACTTTACAATATATATATATATATATATATATATTTCCTTTAAATTATTATTTACTATTATTCAGAGTAAATATTTGTATTTATATCATACACCAAAATGGAAAAAAAATTGTTTCAATCATATAGAACAATAAATAAAAAGTTATGTGAAACAGTAAACTTTTTGCCCAGCCTACACTTATCTCAATTCATTTATTGTTGTGAGAAACTTTAAAACCAAACAGACTTATAAACATCTGCCTTGTTTTTATGTAACAAACAACTGCTTAATAATCTTCACCATGTCACATAGCGTCATTATAAATTACGCTGAGACAGTCTGATATCACGGTTCGTCTTTACACGATTTTCAAAAACTCGTGGTCAAATCATGGACTTTTTTGTCAATAAATAATATGTATATTAGTGGCCGAATCCAAGATGGTGGACACAGAGAAACGTGTCCCAGTGCGACTTCATCTTATGCATAGTTTGAACATTCTGGTCCCAACGATTGTTAATAC
>CP045902.1:18378512-18408051 GCA_013387185.1 Caligus rogercresseyi
GATACCTCTGGGTAATTGCAATTGAGAAAATGTATAGGACATAATGTCAAAGGAATCATTTGACTTGTATTTTCTGGGCGTTAGACTATTTAAAAAAGAAAAAAATCGAATAGTATAATTTGGTGAAGTGGTGAAGAGGAATACTACTTCTTTATCCAGCAGAAACAATGCGAAAAATATCCTATCAATAATTAATGTAAGATGTTACGTTCTAGTTAAATGTATATATTCGATACAGATATTCAGACAAGGCTTCATATGCCAAAAAGTTTAAGCTTAATGATTAAAAATGCTACAGGTTTTTTTTTTTTTTTGCCTATATATGGTTTGATAGAATTGCATCCGACAGGATATAAATAAGCATTATAGCGTTAAAATTAGTCTACGAACCTAGATCTTATCAATGAGGTAGACCAAAAAGGACCATCCCCTCTCGGGATTCGAACCTGCGCCCCAGCATTGAGAGTTGAACACGCCTTAGCACGCACGCTATCGAGCTCCCTTCGCTACAGGTTGAATCTCAGATGACGGAAAATTAATTAGGTCGTGGGGATCCCAAGACATCATTTGTTTTATTTTAATAGCCAAAACCACTGCAAAGGAGCTCTCATCGGCCCGCAACTATGGCGACCTGATGCACAGAGCCTGGTGTACTAAGCTTTTGAATACCCATGCCAGGTCATATCGTAGTTTATGGGTGTCAAGCTTCAATATTAGTCGCATTACGCGCCTAACTATTGCTCCTCCACCCAGATTATGACATATTCATGATTTTCAAACGAACAAGGAGGTTGCCATATTGTACATTAGGGGGTATTATAGAAACCTAATATTAAGATATCAAAATTTATCCCCCGCGAAAGTTGCGTCATAAGAAACTAAAAGATCGTAGAAAAATGGGTTTTTGTTTGACCCCCCCCCCTTACCTCCCCCAAATTGCGTTCAAAGGTTTCGTTATGGAGCAAAACTTTTTTGTTATTACTTATTTTGAAAAAAATTACTCTTACAAAATTTTTTTGATCAATTCATGACTTTGTTATTTTTTGCAAATTTTTGTCAAATAATATTTAGTGCCAATAAATGAACATAAGTGCTGACGCACCAAACATTTTTTAAATAACGGCTCCTACTACGGTTCTTTTATAGTTTCAAGAAGGAAAAAGAAAAAGAGGGTACTCATGTTGATGTTTTTAAGTTATTTTTTAAATACGTTTGCTTTTCACATCTTAATTTTCATACAGTAACTCCCTCACATGGTTGAGAATATAAATCTATGACGTTGATTATATCCATAAACTTCGTTCATCCATAAAATTCAAGCTTTGCTACAGGTCTCCAGGAGCATTACATGAGGCAAAATGTCTTACCAAAGCCAACAGAATTTTAAGATCCTATATTTCACAAAAAATTCCATGTGAGTCTCACATAAAACTTGTAAATTTATACTAAATTTTTACGCTCCTATATGGTTTCAAACCAAGTTAAATCCTCTTTTTATTGAAGGCTCAAAGCATTATCAATTCGCCATAACTTTATTACAAGAGGTTGATGAAATTTAGCCCTTTCAATAGAAAAAGTACTCAAGAGAAACGCTTTTTTGCCCACCCTGAAAATATATTGCTAGAAGGCCTAACGATAAATAAATGGAAACAAGAATATTTGCCTTGGAAAAAGTTTGTTTGCAAAAAAGAATATTAAAAAACAAAGAAGTTTTCGACTACCCAAAACTATCAGTTGTAATTCTAGAATTTTTTAAATCTTATCGACTGGTAAATATAAATTTGTCTGTTCCTCCAATTGTGCCTGAGGAAGATCTTATAAAAGCAAAAGAACATCCTTTAAAAATAATAAGTATCCTTGCCATTCACAATCAGTGGAAAGAGCTGTAAAACTAGTAACGGAGGCATCTGTTTATGGATATAATCAACGTCATAGATTTATATTCTCAACCATGTGAGGGAGTTACTGTATGAAAATTAAGATGTGAAAAGCAAACGTATTTAAAAAATAACTTAAAAACATCAAAAAGTACCCTCTTTTTCTTTTTCCTTCTTGAAACTATAAAAGAACCGTAGTAGGAGCCGTTATTTAAAAAATGGTTGGTGCGTCAGCACTTATGTTCATTTATTGGCACTAAATATTATTTGACGAAAATTGCAAAAAAAAACAACGTCATAAATTGATCATAGCTAAATTTTGTAAAAATTTTTTTTTCAAAGTAAGTAATAACAAAAAAGTTTTGTTTCATAACGAAACCTTTGAACACAATTTGGGGGGGGGGGGGTAAGGGGGGGTCAATCCAAATCCATTTTTCTACGATCATTTAGTTTCTTATGACGCAACTTTCGCGGGGATAAATTTTGATATCTTAATATTAGGTTTCTATAATACCCCCTATTGTACATCAACCCTAGTAACGTCTACTTACTGCAGCATACTTATGGTTCAATAATGATTATAAACTCTAATAAAGAACTTTATATTCACATCAAGTAATTACTCATTGACTATCGTAGTTTAATGGAATGCTAGTTGGACGTAGACTGTATTATTTTTCTATTGAGATCTCTCAAAAGTGAATCTATGACAATCTTCAACACTCATAAAACAAACGGGAAACATAATTAATTACAAATGATTGCCCAGGTGAACCTACAAGACATTTTGATATTAAATTAGATATTTGATTCCCAGATTTGTGTGCTTAATGTTAAAAATAATCGGGAGAAATAAATTACTTAATTACCTTTCGAAGCAAAGGTAATTAAGCATTGTGTTTGCTAGTGCGAAAAACTTACATCACTTACTCTTCCGTAAAATTAATAAAGAAAAAATATTTATTTCCTTGTCTGCAAGATGAGGATTTTTTCAAAAAGATGAACAACGTTACAATGTAGGACAATGTAGAGGAAATCGTAATTGTTTTCCTCAGGTGTCAAGCTATTTTCATTGTCTTTAAAACATAGCTTATTTTGATAAATAAGACTTTTTCTAAAAGATGATTTGTTTTTCTGTGTTAAACGAAAACAATATTTATTTAAGTTAAGTTTTATGCTAAATGCTATTTTAATTATTTGTTTTGTAACACATCTTTCAAAGATACAAGTAAATTGTAAGGAATGCTAAGTAGCGTGTTCTTAAATATATTTTTTAAAAAAAAAACATAGCAATTTTGTTTGTATATAACACAGACTATTAATTAACTTGGATGTAATTTTATATGCTCTACAGATAAAATGGTTTAAGTTCAATGCTTATTTTATTATCCCTCTTGTTATTGTTTATTTGAATATTTGAAAAGTTTTAGTAAAAAAAGTTGAAGTAAAATTTACAATTTTTTTATTGAATATTCCCTCATTAAACAAAAGGTTTTGTGGACTTAAAGTTTTGTCATTCATCCCTATTCATACAGCCTTGGTCTTTTTGTCATTTGCCAATAGATGTCGCTGTGCTGTGCTCTCCTCTTTGAGAGCACAGCACAGCGACATCTATTGGCAGAGTAGGCTAACTTGAAATATTTATTAGTATTTAGCTCATTTTGCATCTTAAAGAAGCACTCAGAGATGCCAAAATTTAATCACTTGTTCCTTTTGGCATTTCCAACAACTCCACAAAGTTTCATCCGAATCCGTTCCGCACTTTTTGAGTTATCCTGCTGACAAACAAACCAACCAACCAACAAACCAACGCCAGTGAAAACAATACCTCGTAATGATGACGTTGTCTTTGCATATACACAATACAATTCTTAAATGAAATATAATGTACTTAAACCATCAATATATATCAAACTCTTTTGGATAATTGTTTTTAATTACGCCTTGAGGACTAAGTATGTCAAATCAATATATCTAATAAATGCCATTGAAACTTTAAAACTTTTAAGTTTGTTAGTTATCAGTTTAAGTGTATGTATTATGTAGTATTTGTATTTCTCAGCTGTCATTTAAAGAAATATTCCTTCTCATCGCCACTCATTCAACTGTGTTTATGAAGTATGTAATTAAACTTGTTTGCTTAACTGATTGAGTTACAACATTTCTACCAATAGGAATAAAGAAAACAAACAACAACAACATTGAAATCATTCAATCCAACCTCGGATACTCTGTTAAATGAAGTTGATCAAATTTGATCTTCCCCTCTCGAGAGGAGGAATGAACCTGCATCCTACGCATTGAGAGTTGAACGTCTTATCCACTGAACTATAGCACTTTTTAATACAAATTTGTATAATTTTTTGGGTGTAGAATGGAATATTTTTTAGCTTATAGTATACGTACATATATAATTGCAAATACGACATGCATTTTCACATGATTCAAGTAAAAAAAAACCTTTCGACAACACTTATACATCGAATGGACTTAATGTGATTCATAATCTTGTATTTGCATTCTTAATTAAATAAATGTAATGTCCCGGTCATATAACTTATTTAAACTAGATCTTTTACACTTCAGGGTTTTTACAAATATGTAATTTTTATAAATAACATGGGATTATTATCCTTTTAAACTAATATATTCAGTCTTTACACCACATTTGGACTTATAAGTCGACTACTTGAAAATATATTAATTCATAAGACGAATCAAATTAATTGTTCACTACCTAGAATCATTTTGGTTGAAGATACCAAACCATTTTACTCAATTTATCACCTTTTTTGAGTCAGTTACTCCATAAATTATGTTTTTTTGTTGATGATTAAAACTACCTGCTGCCGAAGTGATACAGTTTTCTTTCATCGACATATTTAATACAGTAAAACATTTATCGCCGAACGACAAACGAATTCTT
The DNA here is from genome assembly GCA_013387185.1 of Caligus rogercresseyi. NCBI lineage: Eukaryota > Metazoa > Arthropoda > Copepoda > Siphonostomatoida > Caligidae > Caligus > Caligus rogercresseyi. The sequence continues at coordinate 18,383,316 of CP045902.1, forward strand.
CCCATTGGACATTGGCACCCGTCTTCTGATTTGTTTATCGGTGGATGTAGAGTGGTAAAGTCTATTAAGATCCTTGGGACCGAGTGGGATAGAAATCAACCATCCTTGTCAAATTTCGAAAGACTTAACGCACAAGCTCTTAGATGGACTCAAGCATGGCGAGGTTTTAACTTGCAAAAGCGGATAGACTTATATAATTTTAAACTGATTCCACTAATTTTATATACGGCCACTGCTTTACCTACTATAGGAGAACGTCTCATACTAGAAGAGGAAAAATGGCTAACAAAACTTTTTTACCACAATTATGTTCCAACTCTGAAGAGAAGGAGGACTTGTTTTACTACAAAATATTTTACCCAAAGTTTTTAAACGAGTTTTTATTGATATTAATTCTAAGCCAAAAATTGAGTGGAGGAATGAAATATCAAATTCCAGCATCTTCATGAAACTTATGTTCGGGACTGATTTATCAAATGACTCAATTGCTAGATACTCAAAGGAATGGGCAGCGCTACAGAGAGTGTTATGGATCAGACCACCGTTGTTTGTATCTAGCACCACAATTGACATTGCTCGTCAAAAATACGATCGTATACCTTTTTTTAAGAATTTGTTTTATGGACCCAACCAGCTGGAAAGTATTGCACTACAAGAAAATACCCTACGCTTCTGCGACATACAAGAGGAGTCTGTCTTCAAAACAGGGAGATTCTACTTTCCTTTACGTAGAGCTTCTAATGCGTATATTCCATTGACTCCCTGGTATTTAAAATTTTCTGATAGATCTCCAAAATCCAAAGATGCTAGGTTGATTGCTAGAAAACATATGGAGGTTCTTGATTTGTCATGTGAATGGGAAAATAAAATTTTGCGTTCACTGATGAGTGTTAAGGATGGGCATAAGTTTACCGCTCAACTTCAAATATCGACGATGTTAATTAAGTTCAACCAGCATTGTAAGGATTGTGGGAAACTTTTCAATGACATTTAACATGCTTTTGTGACTGCCCCTCACTAAAAATTATCAAGGAATTCATCGAGCTCAATGAAGCTTTCATAACCGGCTTTAAGCACTAAGACTTAAAGGGACACATTCTTTTCGGCACTCCTTCCAGAGGAAAACAAGATCAGGATGAAACTAAGACCATTGGTGCAGCTCTTCAGAACTGCAAGGCACTTGTTGCCCAACTCCTAACTCAAGGGAAATTTGTCGATGCAAAAGACCTTAGAGCAATTATGATATCTGCTGCAGCAAGGTACTCTGCTCTGTCACTGAAAATTCCTAATACCAATGGTCCTACTTGGAACTATGGATCCGACGTAGTGAGATATTTCCCCTCATCTTCACCTCGTCTTGCTGGAGTCCTCGCCAGAATCATCTCAAAGTTCAAAAAGCTTAAGAACTCCAAAAACCAGTGATTGTCTTCTGTTTTAATGCTTCTTTTAATATTTTTCTCTGTTTTGCTATAATATTACGTCTTGTTCGTTTATTGTGATTTTATGCTTTGTTTTGTTTTAGTATTGCTTTTTATACTTCCTATGTAATTTGATGTTTTTAAGGTCTTAAAGAGGAAAATAATTTTAAACTACAATGTTTATTTATGTTTGTTTCAACACTGCACAATTTTCCTTTTTTAATTTTATTAATATTTATATGTGTATATTGTGTACGTCGTATATATTAAACAATGAAATAAAGACCTTGCTGAAGAGAAAAAAAATCAAATGAACGACAATCAAAAGTATATATATATATATATATATATATATATATATATACCAACCCTATGACTAACCGAGTCTTTTTCTTGTTATGATATCATATACATGATAAGACATAGGGAAAATATAGAAAAAACACTATCTCTCCAAATTATTAACTCACAGTAATGCAATTGATGAAAAAAGCAAAAAAACACCAATCAGAGCTAATGAAACCATTGATTCACTGGATGAGTTCCTCATTCTCAATGATTATTAGATGAAAAATTCTTTTCATAACTTATGTCTAAGAATGAGCACAGCTCAAAAATATGTATTTTTTAATATTTTCTTTATTAAAATCCTCTATGAAAGGATATTAATGAAGAGGGATGATTCATTATATGTTTTTATTTTATGAATGGAATAATATAATGAAAAGTATAGTTCCACGCATTGACAAAAATCTATATGATGTTTTTCTTTAAAATATTGAATATATTTTCATTGAAAACAAAAACAAATAAAAACACTTTTATTGTTCAAACTGATAAATTAATGTATGAAAAATATGGTAATATGAATAGTTAAAAGGAGTATTATTGATATTTTTGGGATGTGATAAAATATAGAGGAATAAAATGAGTAAGATACAGTATTATGTGGTTATTGGACTTTTTTGACTAGGCATAGTTAGATCTTGGAAAATATTTTATATTAAAAACATTTGGTAATAATTGCCATGTCATGTGTAAGCGTGTTGAGTTTTCAATGTTGAGGGAGCAGATTCGACTCCAATCGATAGATATAGATTTTCATTAAAATATATGTATTTATATATATATATATATATATATATCATATATATATATATATATTATATAGTGTTTTCATGAAAAATAAAGTTTATTAAAAATCATTTGATAAAAAATAAAGTTTATTAAAAAATCATTTGTTAAAAAATAATATTATTCAATGTATCAACTAAACTGAAGGCACCACGCACAATGTTACAACACTTTGAAGCTTCATGGGACTATGACCCTTTGCTTCCGGCTCCACTGCTCTGTCATCAAAATCTATTTCTCCTTCATATAATAGGAGTTTGGATTTGGATATATGTTTCCATTTTACCGTAATTTTGATTTTTGTAAAAGTAGAAGAACTTAAAGATTTTATATGAAAAATGGTTTTGTTGTTTGAATTTTATCCATGAATAAAGCTGAAAAGATAACTAGTCAAATACAATTTTGATTAATCGGAAACTGAATCTCTTTCTAATACAATTGAAGGTCAGTTTCATCGTATGTAAAAACAGAAAAATACTCTCAAAACCCTTATTTTATATAAGTGTTGATCAGAGCCTCTTAACTTACACTTTTTGTAATTTGTTGTTTTTCAGAATGAATAAAAAGAGATGGAACATAATAAGTATAATGTGTTTGTTTTTAGTACCGGATTAGCCCCACCACACCAAAACTTAATTTGGTATCTGCTGGTACCTAAGACCAAGCATCTTTATTATTAAATAATTGATATTTACATAAAAGGTTGTATTCGTTATGATAGCTCTCTTTCTTGAGACGTCGCCGCCAATTCAGCTAGTTCCTGCATTGTGCAACCAATATCCTGAATAAATGGAATGGCTCATCTTCTTCAAAAGTATGTACGTTGTGATACCGTTAGTTGCCATAAGATGTCTATAACATAATTTAAGCCACGCTTCCTTCTTCCAAGATTTGTTCTAAATTCCTCCCCCGTTTCAAAGATAAACAATGGATAATCTGATTTTCATCGTTAACACCAGAACAGAGTAGATGCGTACAAATCAGCCGAGGATAACGAGGCTTCAGTCGCGAATCAGAGCTCTGTTCGCCCCTCATGTGAATATTTAAATAATATTGCACATTAAATAGGATATATTAATCATAGCAAACAAATGTTTCTTTCATATCTGTTAAATTTTTGTAGGAAATGGAGAAAATAAGTTATTTAATTAACTATTAAATATGAAGAAAATATATATAAACATGACTATAATCAAGCTTTTTATGGCTTGTTCTTAGAATAATAATAATGACATCTTGATGTTGATGATTTTATAACTAAATTATATCTTAACAATAAGATTAATTCACTTTGTAAATATTATAATTTGCATTTATTTTTCCTTTTAGACGTTGAGAAATAATTAATATTTTTACAAATGAGTCAATTAAATATGCAGAATATATATAGTTAAGGGGACCAAATTTGATGTATCAGTATCTCATTAAAGAAGTAGGAGCCTTGGTTATTTGTTTACTATATGCATATAACCGGAGAATTGAAAAGTCCTCGTCTTATGAAAGTAACCCATTCATGGGCAAAATGTGTTTTTCTACAACATTTTTCCTTTTATGATTGATACACTGAATATAAATATTCATAAGTCCTTCGACGACATTTTATTAAGTACAATTTTTTCCTTTGTTTAAAAAAGGCCTCCGTTTCGACAAATAAGTACGATTCTTATCTATGAGTTGTAGTCGTTTTTTAGATCTGAGAACAGGAAAAACTCACTGGGGATAGATTTGGGAACTAATGAAGTATTTGGAAGCTCAATTCAGAGGTTGTAAGCCATTGTTTTCACTGATTATAGTTATATCTATTATTTAAGTGAAATAATAAATATCGAAGCTAATTATAAAATATTTTATTCATAAACAAATGCTACATTATTTATAATAAGACTATATAACATTAGAACTATCAGACAGTTGACACCCCTTGAACAACCATTAGGGTCATTAATGGCCATATAATAAATTTAATAGTTTTTATTCATAAGTTTGTAAAATATTATGAACATTAAATTCACATGTATTTTTTTTTCTAAACAATTTTGACATTCGATTTGGGCATTTTTTCAGTATTTTAACTACATTTTCCACAAACAGAGCATTGACATAGAGTACATTTTTTGAAAGTTTTATTATTAAAATTGTCAATTGCCTGCATTTCTTTGATACTTCATATCTTGGTTACTAATTGAGCTACAAATGCAAAATTATAGTATGTCAAACGCAACATAAAACTAAACAGCTACACGAAAAATCAGAGTTCGGCCATATCTTTGAGGCCAGAAATCCTAGTTTTGATGTGTGAAAATGTCGGATATGAACCCTTAGTGGTAGTTCTAGTGATAAACATGGAGACAGAGCAATATCCTCCCACAGAAGTTGGGTTGAACCCCAGTCATGCCGTAATGTTGAACACCCAGTCATGCCGTAATTGTAATTTTGTATTTGTAACACGAAGCATGAATATATTCCGTATTTTTCACACTTTATTTGACATAATTTTTGATAAGGACTTTAATTCGGCGGAAAATTTGTTAGATTTGTATGATATAACTATTTTTCACACTTTATTTGACATATTTTTGTAAGGACTTTATTTGCGAAAATTTGTTAGAGATACAAATATTTATTTTAATAATATTTTAGCTTAAAATATGCACTAAAAACATAGAGGGACATTCAAAATTGATTGTCAGTATAGTTTAAAATAGAGGATAGAAGATCAATATTGAAGTCAGCATGAATCAATGGAAAATGGAATTAATTATTATCACCCATCGAACAGTCAAAGTACCAAGCCCTATGGAGTAGATAAAATGAAATTCGAACGTGATTAGAGCTACAATTCTTTTTGGAGCATTCAGAAGAAGAAGGAAGATCTCTTCTAATCAAAAGGTTGTTGAATTTGTACTGCTCAAAATGAAATCATTAATTGCGAAGGCACTGACAAATAACTCTTATATGCGAATCGAAGACCTAAGAGCAATTAAGATTGGGGCAGCGGCTCGTTATTCAGCCCTCTCAATAAAATTCCAAATTCTTCTGTGACGTCATGGACATGGAGATTTGATAACGTTTATTCCTCTAAATTCTCTCGAATACCTCAAACTCACCAAATCGACAATAAGACGACATCAACGTTTTATATTGAATAAAAATAATTTTTAATAAGTCATTTTATGTTAAAAGTTGTATCTTAAGACATAAATTTTGAATTAAAATGTTCATATATTTTTTGTTTTTAATGTAACTGTCTTCATATTGTACTTTTTCATCTCCTACTTTCTACATAGTGTATTGTTATTTTTTTACACTCTATGGATTTGTAGCTAATAAAAAACATCTTAACCAAAAATATGCAAAAACAACCACTGATAAAATAAACACTATTTTTTTTCTAATGAATCAACATAACCTGACATTAATGGTATTTATTGTAGAATGTCCCTTCTCCAATTTCTTAGTATTATATTACAATGTACATACATCATATACCATTTCGTTTAACTCACGTGGCAGCCATTTAAACTATAGTCTTGTTCTATCTAGTCCAAGTTATTAGTATCCAGATATTTGTTAGGTCCGGGGTTGGATCCTTAATAAACTATAACTCTTCCTTTCAAAATCTGATGAGCCAAATGATTACAAGCAATCCCTGGTTACGCCTCCTTACTCTAACTTAATTAAAACATCTTTTGGAGGCTAAGACTATATAAAAACATATGTATTTAAGTTTTTAATCAACATATGTGGTGGTCTAGCAAGGACCACCACATATGTTGTTTAAATGTATTTATGTGAAATTAGTTACCTTCCTTATTCGTTTGTTTTAGTAAAATATTTCAATAGTTGAATACAGGCTCCAATAATTGCAAAATGTATAGTATAATTGATAATTGCTAAGGAATACATCTCTTATGGCTCATGAAAAAGCGACTATCTTTGAAGGATCAAATCAGAGCCATGTGAATTGAACCCTATAACAAATAAGTCCAATAGAAAGGAAATTATTTTAACTCGTCGAAATAAAAATGACATTCATGGGTAAAAATGCGTCTGAACTATTTGGCCGCTATTGTTATGAGATAAAAAACTTAAAAATGTGTGTTCTCATTTTCCCTATTTTCATTTAGAATTGCTTTCTTACTGACCTTTCTCATATATGCACCAGGCAAGGGGACTTTTCAATTTACCTGTTATTCGTATGATACGCCTTCGTAACAACAAGAATATATTCCCTATAATTGAGTTACTTTCTTATTATCCTAAGAATAACTGCATTGTCCCTGGAGATATGATCTAATTAACAATTGGTTACTCTCTAAAGTGTAATGTTTTTTTTTAAAGCAAGTTTCCTTACTCCAATTAGTGTCCTACTTTTATTTTCATTTCTTTCCTATTGGTTAACACAATAATCTTCATATTTACCTCCGCCGAAGGAGGTATTGTTTTCACTGGCGTTTGTTGGTTTGTTAGTTTGTTGGTTGTTAGTTTGTTGTTTGTTTTTTCAGCAGGATAACTCAAAAAGTACTGAATTTGGATGAAATTTTGTGGAGTTGTTAGAAGTGCCAAAAGGAAGAAGTGATTAAATTTTGGCATCTCTGAGTGCAGAATTAAGGCAAATGACTAAATACTACTAAATTTTCCAAGTTAGCCTACTGCCAATAGATGTCGCTGTGCTGTGAAATTGGGTGCCGGAGCGTGTTCCTCTCGGAATTTCCGTGTAGGGAACCCTCCCCCGTCTCTCTACGCCTCCCCAGTCGTGAAAAATCCGCCTCGGAAGGCTCATGACGGCGGAGGTTTGCACTCTCTGAGTATATATGCCTCTAGTCTATATGAATTTCATCCTTAAGAAGGAAGATAGAAGATATTGAAAAAGACCATTTATTTGCAAACTAGGTATAAGCCATGCATGCCAATATAAACATCTAAATGGATCTTTTTCTATTTAAATTCATATGGACAAAATACCTCATTGAAAATACATACTTCATCTAAAGAACATTAAAATTATATATTCAAAGTAAGTAATGATTTAATTATAGAACCTAGAAAGAAGGGGATACTTGTTAGATAGTGCAGAGTCCATTCACTCGGTTCTTTGCATGCTCGCCAAAAATAAAAATACGGCTCTGAAGGAGAGGTGAAAGATTTAAAACTTATATTTTTAAATTTTATAAATACTATATTTACACAAAAATTGATAATGAATATCATAGTTTCAAAATGGGTTCCCTAACGGCTGATACCAGATTAAATTCGGTGAGGTGGATCTAATAATGAAAGTAAACAATAAATCATCAAATTAATTTGGTCTTTAGCATAACATGTATACTAAAAAATATGCAACTACAACTCAAAACATATCAATTATTATTAACATCCTTCAGTTTGTCTGTTGATAAAGATTCCATCGATAGCTACGCCACTATGTAATACTTTTTCTATAATGGCACTATACTATCATATAGGCAAAGACATTTAAATATGATATGTTGTTATGCGGAGTGGGTGATGGCTTTACAATTCACAATATAGTGAAACGGCAAGTTATTATTATATTATCAGCACAATAAGTAGCATTATCAGCTGACTCTCCATTTCTTATCTTTATGGTGTTATTAAAAAATGGAAAACAAAAAAAATGGAGCAACAAATCAGTTCTATTGAAGGCACTAAGTTTGAAGGGGAACAATAATTTGATGATGTATGATAAAAAATATTTATTAAATAAAAAATCGAAATTACATATAAAAATATGGAATAATGATATATGTATAACAAAAATGTAATTAAACAGGATAAAAAGGAATATATGGGGAGTCCAAAGGCTGAGTACCTTCAGCCGTGTTCAACTCTCAATGTTGAGGACGCAGGTTCGACTTCTGACTTAAACTCAATGATAATATCCTGGGTTCGATAGAGTAATTTAGTCGATAGTATGATATTTATATCCAATCGGATACTGCAATTCTATTGAACCAAAGCAGTATAAAGTAGATATGAATGATAAATTCCTTTGTTTTAGCATTAAAAGAAGAAGTTTTTTAAAATGTAAAAATATCCTTTTAAGTTGGTAAACGTCGGACTATACACATATTATTACCTCCGCCGAAGGAGGTATTGTTTTCACTGGCGTTTGTTGGTTTGTTTGTCAGCAGGATAACTCAAAAAGTACTGAACGGATTCAAATGAAACTTTGTGGAGTTGTTGGAAATGCCAAAGGAACAAGTGATTAAATTTGGCATCTCTAAGTGCTTTTTTTAATATGCAAAATGAGCAAAATACTACTACTAATAATAATGAAATGGGGTCTCTATTCAGGGAGTAGGAAAGAACAAACGCTAAAAAAATATTCATTGACGTATTATTGTTCATATATCAGCTCAGGACTATGTTAACCCAGTGACGTAGCTTAAACTTCTCCCTCTTCCCGTCTCTGAGTGCTTTTTTAATATGCAAAATGAGCTAACAGAGAGGAAACAATGATTAGAGATAGAAAATCGGGCGTGTGAAAGGGAGAATGTTTGAATGGGAATGTTGTGGGATCGGCGGAGGTACACACTCTCTGAGTGTATATATGCCTCTAGTTGTAACTATGTTCTCTATGAAGAACGAAGCTGTTATATGGGATTTCCAAAAAAAATTCACTTATATCTTCATATATATGTACTTTTTTCAATTATTTTCATCATTAATTCGCTTTATAAAAAACGTGACATTCCTACTTCAACTGTAAGAATAAAAATCTCATTGTGTACTCGATATTGAGTACATCAAGACTAAATAACGAGGAACTAATAGGAAGTTTTTTCTAATGGTGTTCTTTGAGTCTTAGTACCCACAATCAGTAGGGGATAGTTGATGGACACTTATATTGGAAAGTAATGTAACCTTTAAAAAGACCAGTAATTATCTCTCCAACATCATAGACGAATGAAAATAATTTTTAATTATATAATAGTTGTTAGTATTTTGCATAATTCAATTTTAAAATATCAATTATAATTATTTAGATTTTAAAATTCTTATTTTTTTGCAATAATATGGTTTTAAAATGATAGTTTTTATGTTTTATTATGTGTTACTTTATTGCTTGCGTTCTACTCTCGAGGAAGAAAATTAAACACAAATCCTTAATTATGTTCTAATAAGGCATTTAAAATCGAAAATGCATTATAACAATGATATTCAATTAGGCAAAATATTTTTGTGACATTTTTTCACTGATGGGAATTGTTGACAAATGAATATCATCAATGCATTGGGCTCCCATTAAGAATCTTAATACAAACATTTCAATTACATGTAAGGCAATTCATCCATCCTTAAATAAATATTTACTGATTAAAATATTGTGGGCATTTTTCCGTAAGGGATGGATCATGAATGGAATTATAATTATTATCTTAAACTAGAGGACTCAGAGAGTGCAAACCTCCGCCGATCCCCACCAAATGAATAACTTGGTCTTTTTGTCATTTCCAACCCTCTACGCACTGTCCCTTTAACTCTACATACTGCTCCTTTATTGTTTATACTCTAGAGGTACATGGAAAGAAAAAGAAACTGACGTCATCAAGAGGAGAGCACAGCACAGCGACATCTATTGGCAGAGTAGGCTAACTTGAAATATTTATTAGTATTTAGCTCATTTTGCATCTTAAAGAAGCACTCAGAGATGCCAAAATTTAATCACTTGTTCCTTTTGGCATTTCCAACAACTCCACAAAGTTTCATCCGAATCTGTTCCGCACTTTTTGAGTTATCCTGCTGACAAAACAAACCAACCAAACCAACCAACAACCAACCAACCAACCAACAAACAAACTTACGCCAGTGAAAACAATACCTCCTTCGGCGGAGGTAAAAAGGTAAAAGCACAAAATGAATACGAGGAACACGTTGCAAATGACTTCGGAAGGATTAATATCTTACAGTAAAGGCGATAGAATTAACAAGAAGAATTTATAATTACTTATTAACATACAAATACAAGATTATTATTAAGATTGTCATTTACTTATTTTTTCCGTTAAGAACATTTTATTCGATAATCTGAGAATTTTTTTACAGTGTAAAATAAAATACAATAAATTGTATACAAGAAACAGAGTAAAACTATTCAGGGCTGTTGCGAAGGAACACAAATGAACATTTTAGTTCACACTTACTGTCCTGAAGGATAACTTTAAATAAGACGACACATCATTTATTACATTGTTTAAGAAATCGAAATGTCTTTTTAAAATCCTTTGAATATTTTCATTAATGCTTCGATTTCATTATGTGTCCAGCCTATTTCCACGTTGGCGCTCCTAAGTCCGAGATCATGTTATTCATGGTTGTACAACTTTCCAAATAAGTGAAATAATATTGCAACTATTTAGATTTATTAAGCGATCGTTTAGATTTTAGTATGTTTATTATAGTATTTCAATATTTTTATTAAAATAAATTATTGAAAGCTATCCAAATTTTAGGTATTTTTATATTTTACACTGTATTTACTTTAAAGTAAAGGAGGCTTTAAAAAAGTCTATGAAAATTTCGTAAATTCTTTAAAAAATATTATTTATACATCGGTTTTGATTTAAAGATGTCAATGGAAGATTATTTTTCCATGTGGACATGCAAATAATAAGACTGAATACTCTTTTAAAGCAACTATTTCATATGATGGTTTTCAACTCCTCTGCATTAAGTGGTTGATGAAGTGTTAGCCTTTCAGCTATAAAAGAATATTAACAGAGTTTTTGAGGCCTTAATTCTTAATGAATGCTTTTGAATGAACTGATGTTTGGTAAAACCGATCAGCCTGTCCCAGTATTTGTTTTTTATCATTTTCATATATCCTTTAAGGTTTTTTTTGTTGAAAAGCCGAAGTTGAGTTCTCCTTTAAACATGTTATTCAATTATGTATTTAGAATAAATAAAGAACAATCTGTGTATTGCTCTCACAATAATCGACTTCATATTCATTTCTAGCTTTTATTATTCTCTTTGATTCAATTGATGATTCTCCAATCCATTTTTAGACATATCTCGTTTACTGTAGCTGACAGCCTTGTTTTATGGGGGGGCCCTACCTATGCCAGATATCCTATATTGTTTGATAAAACGTCTTTTATTTACATACAATGATAATGATAATAATACATGACTTATAGAGTGAATCATCTCCAGTGCCTCAAAATCAATATGCTGAACAATTGGATTGCAGTGTTTGTTATCATATATAGACCCGACAATAAAGGGAAAGTATGCCAATAAGTTGTGGATACTGTATAAGCAAAGAAAGGTATTTAGTAGGAAAAATCTGCCTATATAATATTTGCATCTTGTATATTGATTTATATCATATTTTTTTAATTATCCAAAACATATATAAATTTATTATTTTCTTGCCTTTTCTGACGGGCGACGTCATTTAGGACGATACTATAGGGATATTCAACTTTTTATTTTGTGAAAAAATGATTTCATGACTTTGATGTTACTAATACAACATTATGACTTTTGCTTTTTACTTCCTCTAGTGACGTCAACAGGTCAACATGTTGTACATGACCCCTGAGAGGGTCCTTTTCGGGCCTAAAATAAGTTTCACACCAAATTTTCAACTCAAATACTCGAGTAATACGACCATTTATGTAAGAAAAATAATAAAGGTAACAGGTATAACGTTTTGCCTTTTTTGACCATTTCCATATATATATATATATATTACATCCGTAAGGAAACACCACTGAATTATATTGACCAAAATAAGTAGAAATATTTACATTTTGGCTTTTGAAAAGTCAACTTCGTAAATTATGTGTATACATCTACACACGCTCAATAATTGAATTCTCACCATGGATATAATATATTTAAATTGTGAAGGAAAAACTACCTATTCGTTAAAAAAGTTTCTGTAAATTTTTACCGTTCATCGAAAATAAACTTAAAACTTTTCTTCATCTTCAATACTTGATCCAGTAGGCAAGAAAATAAAAGTTTATGTTTTTTAATATTTTTTTGAAAATGATCCAAGTTTATTTTTAAACACATTATGGGTTGTATAATATATTTTGTGCAATGTGTTGGCATATTTTCTGCGTTTTCTAGAGAAAAACTATGTAACACTCTGATTATAGTGGATACATTTATTGGCTTTTATTTTCTGAGAAATATGGCACTTAAACATTACCTATTTTTAAAAATAATATAAATGATCAAAACTTCATATGTATAAAGTGTGTGATGAGATATATTTGGTGTAAATATGACACTAGCTTAGAGCTACTAATTTGAGTCCGAGGTGCAGAAACATTACTGATTTAGAGACATTTATTGCTACAGGATTCAAAAATATAAGATACCTTTTTTGATGAATATAGGTTTAAATTTAATACAAAACGTGTAAGAAATTCATGGCTCTATATGTTTAAAAACAAAATAAATATATACAAACATTTTCACTTTATATAAAGCAAAATATACAACGAAATATACGACTATTAGGATCAATTATAATTAATACCAAAACGAAATTTTTTGAAGAGGGATAACATAGGATCACTCAAAACCATGTTACGTTTTTATTAAAAGTGACACGTCATGGATCTGAATTTTGTTTTAAGACGTATCAAAAATATATTGTAGCCATAGATTATTGATGATGTTAGCAGAAATAATATCATACCAGGGTGACCTCATTAAAAATTGCTGTCGTGGCAATATGAAGGTACTTCGCTTACAAATCATAATTTTTCCTATCTTTTTTGCAGGATCAAGCATTAAAGTCCGGCATGTCCATATTTTTGCCATCCTCAAATGGCACCAGCAATGAGAAGTCTCGCTCCAAGCTACGCCGCGGCTCTGTACCGGTGCTTTACCCCGCACTGAAGCTCGGGGGCAAATCCCAATCCAGCGACTCTTCCGGCAATAACGTCAGCGGGAGTAATTCTAGTTGTAGTAATAGCAGCAGCTCCGGCGGCAATAAGAAGACGTCCATTTTCGGAAAGACTGGATTCGGTCCTCTCAACTACCCTTCCTCCCTTGGGCATCCCGGAGAGAACGGTAGCCTGGGCATGTACATGTGCACCCTCCGTGAAGGACTAGAGGCTGGATCAACTGACTGCGAACTGGACTGGGACTTTCGGGAAGCATCCTTTAGCGAGCCAAGAGGTGAGGGATGAGTAGGCTTCATACTTTTGTTCTTCCAAGTATAGTAGCTTCTATGTTTTCAATAGGTTACGTGAATACTGATTGTTATATTTGATTATTTGCACACTCAGATACCGCTATGAGTTCCAAGTGCTTTACCCATAGATATATAAAGACACAGACAGCTTATTGGATTCTTCAGAGAAATACGTCATATTGCCCGATATAAACAAATCTTACTATCTCTATGAACAACTTACGATGACGTGTCATGACGGTGTACAAATTACTTTGATTATATTGGACACAGGCGACAGCTGAACGATGTTCTCTGCTATTGAAGGGAATAAGCTCCCTATATCTTTATATCTCTATGGATTTACCTAGGAGCATACATGAAATATTTTTATATTATTTGATAATTAGGAAGAGGTATTACACAGATACTGATATCGGATTTAGATCCATGTGACTTGCAATGGAACTCAACCATCGAGAAATGAAGACAAATATATATATTATTCAGAGAAATGTGTGAATGTACTCAAAACAAACATATCTACTTTATGCAGGGTGACTACTTACAGATGTTACTATACATACAACTAAGCTACAGAGCTATAGACCAATGACGCCAAGAGGGCAATATTTAGTTTCTTATACACTTCTTTAAAATATATTTTAAGAGAAACTAAGCCCGTGCTTAAACAGTTGCTCTTAAAACATTTGTCCGTATAGAATTTGGCAAGTTGAATTAGTCATTATATACTTAATTCTTTATCTTTTCCAGCAATACATAATTCCCATAAATTACAAGCTTGTAAAAGTTTTTTACCTCGTGATGTCACTGGATTGTATTTCTGTAGCTATGTTTTTTATGCAATTTTTCATTATAACAACATCTATGAGATAAAAAAGTCAGTATGAAACAAAGATACGTAAGTTGTTAAAAAACCCTTTCATTTATGATGTACATAGTTTGCATGAGTTTGAGATGGGCCTAATCGACAGTTGTCCATATATTTCATGTTATTGAAGAGAATAAGCTTTTCATGAACTCAACTCATAATTGTATATATTTAAAAAATATATTTGAAATTTCTTTGCCGTATTGATAATTGACTTGTTGGAAGAAAAGGAAAGCTAATAATAAAAACAGTTGGCATCATTCAATAAAACAGAACTTTGCACGCGGTTTTTGATGTGCAAACATCAATTTAGAGCGAATCAATTAATCCTTAAACAGTGTTCTCTCATGGGCCATACTATATACAAATCCTTTATATGGAATTATTATCATGTCACCTATAAATATAGAAAAATCAATCGTCTCCTCACACTCGAGGAAATACTTTTTCATATTCTTAACTAGGATTGTTTTTCTTGTTCTCAAAGCAAGCACGCCCGAAAAGTATATATATGTTTTTATACCTTTGGATCACCTAATTGTCTCTTTTTCTCATCTAATGAGTACTTATTCAATCTTTTTCGTAGCCAATTAAAATATTTATATCTGCCCTTTTGGATTAATCAATATTATTGATATTTTTGAACATTTGAAACATATATGTCAAAATCTACAAAAAGAATATTTTATAAAAATTGATACTAAATAAGGAAGTATTTGATATAAACAAAAATATTTTTATAAGCGTTTATAGAAAGAGCCTAAAAAAATTAGTTAGAAATTCCAATATGTATTTTTCAATATGTGCAAGAAAAAATTGTGCCAATTTTTGTTAAATTATAGAGTTTATTATTCTTTGACACCAAAACAAACTGCAGTTTATTTTTTTTATAATAAACTCTTATATGATCATTCTTTGTATAATAAGATGTAACATGGCGTTTTATGATTCTTAATGCGATTAAGAAGATTGATATAATCTCTTTCAAAGATATTTTTTAACCTATGAAAGATGAAGAAATATAATGTGTTACTGTGTTTTTTGTGTGTTAACATCATAAACAAAATTGTCATTCAGTGCAACATAAAGGGCTAATAAATAATTTCTCTCAAACATATGTTGTATATAAACATGAATTGTCCTTTAAAGGATCAGATTGTTTGATTCAAGATTGAAGGCCAAAAATGTGAGTCCTTTATATCCCAATTCCGAGTACTCAAAAACTGATCACAGCTCCTTGAGATCTACTATTACAAATCCAAGTCTGGTACCTTTTTATAAATGTCTAGCTATACCCTCAAATCTAAATATATATTTACATATATAAGTTTGTTTATTATTTTCTACTCTTTCCACTTGTCTCTTACATTGAAAGTGAATTTTAGGGAGTACAATAATTGATGCTTTAACCTTGAGGGATACACATACACACAAAATAACATATACATAGGAGAAGGAACTATTTTTACTACAAAAAAAAGTGATACTGTTTCCGTGTTCCTAACTCGGAAAATAATAATTGCTCCAGCGTTGCCCCTGCAGTTCATGGAATCAAACTACTTCATGCGTGATAGTTGTAGGCCTCACTGCATCTCAAACATGACTTAGTTCATGCTCAACCAGTAGAAAATGCAATGATTTTGGAGTCATGATAATATAAAATATATTTAAAACAATTGCTAATCCAGCGAGTCCTTTCAGCCACATATATAACATAAGAGCCATTTCAACTGCTTGCACCGTTACTCAGGCTTCGTTATGAAAATCCCTTATGTTCAAAAAGTAGATTTTGTATACGCTATGCTTCCAGCAGTATTTTATCTTTTTAAACATTTAATTAAAGTTCATAAAAACTTTAAGAATTAAATGCCTACATTAAATATTTTTCTCCTTTCAACTAAAAGGTTTATTCATTTAAATGTAAATAAATATTTGAAATAGATATTAAGTAAAAATGGTTTTAAATACTAAACATAGATAAACATCTAAGTTTCGAAATATTTGTTGCTTACTCTTTGCGAAAGTGATTTATCCTAAGACTTTTTATGTATTCTGAGTAAGAAACTATTCTTAATATATGTGTGTAAGAAACTGTTTTTATATATAAGTGAGGGGTATCCTTTCATAATAATTGTTACTATTAAATCTATGTCTAAAACAGTATTTCAGTTTTATATTAGATATTTTCATTTAGCATTTTTTTTTGGATTAAATGCCTTTTGTTTACATGACAAAGAAAGTCATCATGCACTTATCGACTTCAGAGTAGGTATTTTATAAATAGAAAAGATGACTGACGTAGGACTGCATTATACCTAAAGAAGTAGTACTTTAACGTGAACTCTAAAATGTTTTAAAAGTATTTTGATTTCATGGATTTAAATTATGACAAAATTTAAGATACATATTATTACGAAAACTAAAGAAATTAGAAATATATAAAAACAAGTATATATTAGAAAAATCGAGTTTGTTTTTAAATCTAGGAAATTGTGGATTGATTGACTTATAAGAAGTAAGAAAAATTTTCCTACATAAAGATCAAATGTAGTAGATTTAATAACGAAGTCATACAAAAAGACGGACCGTCCTAAATGAAATGATAGAAACTATGGCTCAACGGAGTCTCACTCTCTCTTTAGCTCTCTCTCTCTCTCTCTCTCACACACTGTATTCACCCAACAATGGAGAACTAACAAGCACTCCGATATTCAGCATACCATCATTACTTAGGCACTTTTACCCTCTAGGATTGGATCTTTCTATCTTCAATAGTAACATGAGTCAAACAATATTTACAAATTTATTTATAAAGAAAAATACGAAATTAGACGAATGCTCAAGTTAATTAAAGAAGATCAAAGCCTCTATTGGCCCAGTCTCATTAGAATATATGACATTCTTGTCTTTGAATTGATGCTCAGAGAAGAACAACCATGCTCTTTTCTATCGACCCAATTACTATCGAGCGGGGCGTCTCAGAACAACATTCATTTACTATAATATAAATATATATAAATATTATGCTTAACTTATGATATGAATGAATATTATGCCTTAAAGCAAATTCGGTTATATGATATCCTCACATACAAAAAACAAACATTCATAACTGCTGTATTTTTATGTAGGATCAACTCTTAGTATTACATTAGGATAATGATACTTTCACCAATTTGAACTACTTTACGTAATAAAGGCTATTACTTCAGCATGAAAACTTTCATTAAATAATGGTATATTTCCCCATTACTATAATTGGATATATTATTTAAAAGAGTCCTCAATGTCCTTCTTGAAGTTATGAGCCATCTTGAGACTGTACCTTAATTCATATTGCTGTACACTCTAATGGCTATTAAGTTGATATTTGCTTAAAACATGAAATATTTAAGAGTGCCCTTAATTTGCCAAGAAGCTATTTTTGTTGTTGAAATGTTTTTATTTATGGCTGTACTCTCACAAGTTTTTTTTATATTTATTATTTAAGGTCGGTTTTACTAAGGTCCTACGTTTTTAACGAAGGACAGTACTCTTATTGAATCTTTTGCCAATCCGGCGTTTAGGCTCACTTTGTCTGCTTTATATGTATTCATCCTACCGGCTGATACCGGATTAGGTTCCGGTGAGGTGGGTTCAATCTCGGAGCTAAACAAAACAAATGTATTCATCACAGATTATTATTACCTCCGCCGAAGGAGGTATTGTTTTCACTGGCGTTGGTTTGGGTTTGTTTGTTGGTTGTCAGCAGGATAACTCAAAAAGTACTGAACGGATTCGAATGAAACTTTGTGGAGTTGTTGGAAATGCCAAAAGGAACAAGTGATTAAATTTTGGCATCTCTAAGTACTTTTTTAATATGCAAAATGAGCAAAGTACTACTACTTATAATAATGAAATGGGGTCTCTATTCAGGGAGTAGGAAAGAACAAACGCTAAAAAAATATTCATTGACGTATTATTGTTCATTTATCAGCTCAGGACTATGTTAACCCAGTGACGTAGCTTAAACTTCTTCCTCTTCCCGTCTTCCCATCTCTGAGTGCTTTTTTAATATGCAAAATGAGCAAAATACTACTACTAACTAGAGGCATATATACACTCAGAGAGTGCAAACCTCCGCCGTCACGGGGTCCTTATGAACCTTCCGAGGCGGATTTTTCACGACTGGGGCGGCGTAGAGGGACGGGGGAGGGTCCCCTAAACGGAAATTCCGAGAGGAAGACGCTCCCGGCACCCGATTTCACAGCACAGCGACATCTATTGGCAGAGTAGGCTAACTTGAAATATTTATTAGTATTTAGCTCGTTTTGCATCTTAATTCTGCACTCAGAGATGCCAAAATTTAATCACTTGTTACTTTTGGCATTTCCAACAACTCCACAAAGTTTCATCCGAATCCGTTCCGTACTTTTTGAGTTATCTTGCTGACAAACAAACCAAACAAACAACAACAACGCTAGTGAAAACAATACCTCCTTCGGCGGAGGTAATAATAATGACATGGGGTCTCTATTCAGGGAGTAGGAAAGAACAAACGCTTAAAAATATCCATTGACGTAATATTGTTCATTTATCAGCTAAGGACTACGTCACTGGGTGCTTAAACTTCTTTCTCTTCCCGTCTTCCTCTTAATATAATATTAAATAAAATATAACGCTAATATTAAGAGCATGATGGAGAAAAGAAAGGAGTTTAAACATTCAGTGACGTATTTCTGAATTGACTAATAAATAGTATGACGTCAATGGATATTTTTTAGGATGGCTCTCTCCTCACTCATTATTCACCTAACACACCTACTTATGTAGACATATGATTGGATTGTAATTCTGTTAAGTGATTCATTAGGTGGGGATCGGCGGAGGTTTGCACTCTCTGAGTGTATATATGCCTCTAGTTATTATTATATTAACTTTGCAATATGAACTTCCGTTTATATTACTAATACTGGAGTCTTTTAGAAAGACGTAATAAATTATGAGGAGTTGACTTGTGTTGCCATGCCAAAGCAGGGAGAGAGAGATGTATCTGGTAATATATTATACAATTCTCTAATTGAGTATAATTTATGGGCTCACTAATGAAGCGACTACTTTTACCATTTAACATATTATGAAAAAAAGATAAATACTTGATTTTTCACAAAAGAGGCACAAGCTCTTGCTTTGACTTAATTTGATGGTTTAATAGACAAGGACTCGAATTAAAAAGTGTCTTATTCGTGCCCTTAAAAAGTGACGACCAATATTCTACTGTGTATATATTTTGAAAGACATCCTTTGCTCGTCATTATCTTCCAATTCAGGCCAAAAAAAAATCAACAATCATGGAGCGGCAATGATGTCCATTCTTAGTGACAAAAAAAGTACGGTCAAATGATACTGCAAAAAATGTAATCCAAACAAAACAAATTATTTAAAGGGATGTAATGTCAGCTTATGAATCACTTGTGGGTTTGAGGCGACCCAATAGCGTATATTTAGCTTGCTAACAAAGCAATCTATGATTTTAAAGTGATAGTTTAAATCATTTTGGAACTTTTTTCAGCCCAGGTTACAAATTACTGACGTTTGAATGGTCAAGCGTATTTAGTTCTTGTTTCAGAATGATCTACGTAATACGGGTATAGGCCAATTGTTTTTTTTTTGTCAAAATTCACCGCAAATAGATCCCAAAGGTGCCCAAGGCTCTGTAGACAAAAATGTAGGTTACCTTTTATTGCTGCATTTGTGGCAGCAATGTTTGTTTATACTTCAAACATTTCCTTATATCACTGACACAGGAACATTATGTTGCGTGTATGTGGACTCAATTTTTTCACCAAATTGTGGAATCGTTGCTTTTTGGGTCGATTATATTTACCATAAATTATCATTAACGCTGTTGAAGTTTCAATTAAACACTCACCACTTTTGTATATAAATTGTATGATAAAACTACAATTATTTCCCGAAAACAGTTTTCAAAGATATAACAAAAATATGGCGTTGTTCTCAAAACCTATCAATGTGAATGTGAGCTTCCCTATCGAAATCCCTAATAGATATATATATATATATATCTGTGCTATAAATAATAGTTTAAAAATAAACAAATTAAGGACATATATTCCGTAATTATAGGCTTCGTTATATTGATTATTTGTCATGGCAACTCCTGCTTACTTTATAAATATATTATTAAAATAGAACATAGGAAAAAGCAAAAAGTAGTTTCGTAAATGTTATAGCTTCCTCGTGCACCTATTCAAAGTAAAGTGTTATGTAAAATATATACTATGATGGATTCAGAACGCGTAATATGAATGAAGTCATATATTTTTTGACATTCAACTTTGTCTTTGTTTCACAACTTTTTTATTATTTTGTCACTAAATTTGACACTTCAATTTATCTTTTTTATACTCACAAAGATAGAGACCTTATCTAAGACATGACATCGCTCCTTAGATAAAAGTACCGTTTATTTTTTAACACATTTACCAAATCATGTGAATATATTTAAAAACAACTCTTATTTGAATAATATAGATGAAATAATATCCTATTGATTAAGGACAAGGATTGCAGTATTGACAGTTTGTCTCACAGAAAATATACAGTTTTTGAAGTTGATATTATATTTATTAATAAATAGACAAAATAATTTATATCATAATTCTTTTTTAGTAAATGTTTTATTTGTGTAGTCAATTGTTTTTTTTACATAATACAGTGACACAGTTTGGTGTTAGTGTACCTAAAACCAAACAATTTCCCTACTTGAAATATATATCTTAAACAATAAAAACTTACTCCACAGACACCTGATTAAATAACACAATTTTTGCATCTCTTTTAGTTACTTTTTTTGTACGTCTTAACGCCATTGAGGATCTATTTATCGCCAATACTGATATTTTTAAAGAATAAGAATTACAACACTTTTTAGAATTGCCTTCATTATAATAATGTAAAATGAAAAGGATCGAAGCCCATGACAAAAGCACCCTTAGTATTTTATAAGAACATTTTTTTAGCTCTGAGGTGGTGTTGATGCCTTGCGAGTCAATAATGATATATAGAACGAATTTCTATAATATAATTATGAATTAAATAGATTGACCATATGTCAAAAATAGACGTAGACAGGAATTAGAAAAATGTTTTTTCACATGAAAAAAGATGTTTATTTACGAGTTCACAAAAACAACCTTTTTCCATCTTGTCAAAATGTTTATATATATTTATAAATTATTAATTAAATACATATATATTTATACATAAATATATATCTATATATATATACATATATATATATATATATATAATATATATATTTATATATATATAGACTTGTTCAAATTTATCACTTTTATTAAAACATTGAAATAGATTATTTTCTGGTTCTCCAAGGCTTAAATAATCGACAGGAAAAATATTTTTAAGTTTGGGCCGCCGGAATGCCAGCTGCATGGGCTATTTAGGGCGGCGCCAATTAAAATTAAGTTTTATGATGATATAGTCGTCCAAAGAAAATTTTAAGAAAAATTTATGATTTAAAACGGGTATTAAAAACAAAACATATTTTATCACAAAAAGCTATATGTTTTTCAAAATTTCAAGTTTATTTAGTGACCGACTACATATGTAGACACGTATGTTTAAGAGATCTATGCATGTACGTCGTATTACATATATTTCAACATTGGAAAGGAAGGAAAAATTATTTCGAAAATCAAAGTTTTCTTAAATAATTATTTATTATAAAAATACGTTACAATACATATTGTACCGCCAAATATGCGCAGTGTAAATTACTTACTTTTTAGACATATAAACAAAGGAAAACCAAAGAAACTGATTTAATAGAAGGGATGCATATTTTGTGGTATGTTTATATGTTAGCGTGCCCTGCAGTAAATATTTTTCTTGGTTTCTTTCATTGGCATTATTGGATGTATTTTCCTTTTTATTTTTAAGAAATAAAATAAGACTAATTGATCGGCCAATTTTATTCACAATTTATACAAAGTTTAAAATATACACATACAAATGCAACGTAAAAATAATTTCAATGAAGACTAACTTAATTTATTAGATGGTCTAATTTTTTACACATACACATATACTTTGGTCATTGATTCATTGTAGATTTCATAAAAGATTGTTGAATTTTGCCTGTTGTATTGACAACATGTAATAAATGATACTCTTCATCCGTTGTTATCTTTGTAGCGAAGTCACTAATCATTTTTAGTCATCTTTCAGCTACATCATTCGTCACTTTTACTGATTTTTAATTTCAATACTTTTAGGTAAGAGGAGTAATGTTCCCAAGTCTCGGCAGGAATTGTTAGCCGATCACAATTTACTCATAAAGCATCAAATAAAAAGTGCGATTCAGGTCTGATAAAGTCAAAAAGGTTTTGTCTAAGTAATCCCTGGTTTTCCTTTTCTGTACCTCTCAGGCTTCGATGTTTTTAAAAACTTTACTGCGACCTTTTCTTTAGCGGTCTTGATCATACTTTCGTGTGAGTTAAACAATACAATTACTACTGTTTCTGGGTGAGGTACCACGGAGGTTCTTTAGCTTATTGAGAACAGCATTTTCTACTTCACTGTCTTGACGAAAATATTGAAGCATGTTTTTGAAAAGATGAAGATCGTTTATTGGAGCATCAGTTATTGACGTAGAGGTTATCCAGTATTTAGTGTAGAACAAGGCTAATAGTTTGTTTAATCACTTTAGTATGGAAGTATTGTAGGATCGTATCAATGAGGTTGACCAAAACTGACCTTCCCCTCGGGGTTCGAACTTGCATCCCCCAACATTGAGAGTTGAACACGCCTTAACGCAATGAGCTATCGCACTCCCTCTTTTTCCTATTTGGTTATATTGAATTCCATCCTTATGGATATACATAAGCATTATAGTGTATTTCTTGAACAAGTTTCAAAAATCGACAAACAAGGTATCCTTACACATATTTTTAGCATTGTGTATGTAAAAATCTAATAAGACAGCATGTGAGTTATGAGAGTATAAAATGTCAAAGTTAACTCCGTTTAACGAAGCAATGCTCATTCCTCCACTTAAACATATTGTTTAATAGAGTTCTTTGAGTGTGTGCTTACCTATGTTGTATATGTGATGAAAAAAATCTTCCTGAAGACCAAAATTCAATTACCTACTCCTTAATCAATTACCTGAGCTCCTCGACATCGAATGCACCATACAATGTGGACATCGAAGCAAAGGATGATTTATGAACTGAATAAAAAGATAGAGGGCTTGATAAGAAGTTTTTTGCTTTCATTGATCAAATAATTTAAAAATGATTACCTCTCAAGGTCTCAACAAGGCATGTGCTATGAAAGCCACTGACGTCATTAGTCAGATTTACAAGCATGAGTTCCTACTTTTGACGTCATGTCTCACTTCCAAACTTTCTTAATCGATTTGTAATATAAAACCAAGAAATGAAGTCATGATGATAGTATAACCATTTATTTTCCCCATCGGTTGCTCTTATACCAATACTTATTTTAATGATAAAGATAAGACTTAACACAAGAATGTCCTGTAATTTATTACGGATGAGGTGTAGGCTTTAATCCAAGATGAAATCAAATATTTCTTATATACAATGTGTCCACCATGCTTTTTATTTATTATATCTCATGAAGCGAAATTGGTAATCAAAATTTTCGAGGAATTTACTTAAGCTCCTAAGCTTGTAATTAGTGAAAGCAGCTGTTGAGGATAATGAAGACAAAACTTACCTAAATCCCAGTTTTAAGGAGTGCCAACGTGGGATGGGCAGGCAACATAATTACCTCCGCCGAAGGAGGTATTGTTTTCACTGGCGTTTGTTGGTTTGTTTATTTTTTGTCAGCAGGATAACTCAAAAGTACTGAACGGATTCGAATGAAACTTTGTGGAGTTGTTGGAAATGCCAAAAGGAACAAGTGATTAAATTTTGGCATCTCTAAGTGCTTTTTAATATGCAAAATGAGCAAAATACTACTAATGAATGGGGTCTCTATTCAGGGAGTAGGAAGAAAAACGCTAAAAAATATTCATTGACGTATTATTGTTCATATATCAGCTCAGGACTATGTTAACCCAGTGACGTAGCTTAA
>CP045902.1:18417311-18441340 GCA_013387185.1 Caligus rogercresseyi
AATCTGGTGATATATATTTGATAGCCCTGAAAATTAATCAAAAATATTCTTAATTAAATGTTTGAAAAATAATCTATCTATGTGTAAACTATCAGTGCCAAAATTTGCCGTTAGTAATAGTTTAGAAATCGAGTCCGATTAATTAATAAACTGATATGTTTTTTCTACTCTAGTAGCAGCATACAGAAGGAAACGAAAAATATACACTAAGCAAATTAAATAATTACTTCAAACATTCAACCCTAGTTCTCCTTGTGTAATGGACCTTATTGCACACATTGATAAGGAAAATTTGTTTTTTTTACAAATATTTCATCTAAGAACCTGAATTAGTGCATTATTTTATATACAAATATAGCATACTGCATTTATATTGAAACCAAATACTTTAAGCTGTGTATAAGTAGGTGATTTGAGATTATTTTACTGTAAATTTTGAAATGTAAAAAACAACGTGAAAACATAATGATTATGTAATCAATTCAATTTTCAACAACATTTCGAGCTTAAAGATACGATACCTTCAAATAACATACGATACATTCAAAATGGTAAGTTTGAGGGTGAGCACTGAACATCTTGCCTCGATCACGTCTACTCCACCGGGTTAGACTGCAGTGTCAAGGTTCTAGAGGACGCTACTTCCGATCACTGCCCTGTTGTCGCAAATATTTTGGTCCCAAGTGAGAGGAGCGGGACCAGATCAATCAAACGACGGAGCTTTAAAGCAATTCGACAAAGTGAACTAGAGTCCGCCCTTCAAAAACGGCCGTGGACGTCTATCTATGGCATAGAGGATGTCGAAAAAGTCCATCGATTCCTCCTTGATGGCATCACGGTTGCCCTCGACGAGGCTGCCCCTATCAAGACCATCAAAGTTAAGACGGGAAGAATCTCTATCTAGCGCCGGACACGCTCAAGCTCATTAGAGAAAGAGACAAAGCCACAGGTAGTTAATACCGGCGAATTCACAACCAAGTCTCATCCATGGTAAAACGCGATAGGTTGCGCACGAATGTCAACAAGCTACACAAGAGCTGCAATGATCCAAGGTCCTCTGACGCCTCGCAAATGAGGCTATCGGCAAGTCAAGTGCTCCCCTCCCAGCTTCTATCGAGGTGAGTGGAATCCCCACGTTAAACAGTGCAGAGACGGCAACTGCGATGAATGAATTTTACATTGACAAATTAAAAAAAACTCCGGGAAGGCCTTCCTCCCTCGCAGCCCCCTCCGTCAACGTGGCCCAAGTCGTCGGCGCCGTTCTCTTTCTCATTTGCTGGGCCGGAAAGATTGCGAAGGTCATCAAAGGGATGAGGGCAACTGAGGCCCTGGGTGTCGACGGGATACCCGTCTCCGTTCTAAAGAAAGGCATCGAAGTGATTGCCGGACCAATCGCTCATGTAGTGAATTGATCGCTGGCCTTAGGAACCGTTCCAACCGCACTCAAGATGTCGAAAGTGCTACCCGTTTTCAAGGGCAAAGGCAAGTCCACGGCTGACCCTGCATCGTACAGGCCAATCTGCATCCTGCTGGCTCTCTCCAAGGTCCTGGAGACCATTGTAAAATCCGACCTCGAGGACCACTTGGCCAAGACGGAGGCTCTTCCAAAACCCAGTTTCGCCACTGTGTGTTTGGAAGAAAGGCCGCTCAACTACGGCCGCGCTGGCCACTGCACATGCAAAGTGGCTGGAGGCAGAGGGGAAAGGTTTTCGGGGTCCTCGGATTTGACCTTTCTGCTGCCTTAAACACCGTCAACCAGCTGCAGCTTTTACCAAAGCTGGGGAAGCTTGGGATTGCTGGCACACAGTTTAAGTGGTTCAATTCATACCTCACTGGCGGGTACCAGCGTGTGATGTGGAACGGCACCGAATCTGAATTCTTACCAGTCGAGTACGGAGTGAGACAAGGCTCCATTCTGGGACCCATTCTCTACCTAGTCCTGGTCGTGGACATCACCTCCTGCGTTTGGGTCGGCAACGAAGACAATAGTGGCTATGCAGAAGACTTCTTCCTCTGGGCCGTTGGTGACTCTCTTGAGGGAGTCGGGTCCCTTTTGGAGTCAAGGGCAGACACCTTCTCCAGATTCGCGGGGGGAACGGCCTCGTCCTTAACGCCACCAAGACCCAGCTCATGATCGAAGCAACGCCAAGAAAAAGAATGTTGCGGTCTTCACCATCAACGTCGGGGTTTTTGAGGTGCACCCGTCTGACGAAATAGAGTTTCTTGGAGTCAAATTTGATAGTGGATTCACAACAGTACCTAACAACATCAACGTCGCTAAGGCAGCAGCAAAGCGGGCTGCACTCATTTCTAGGCTTGCCGTGCACTTACCAAGAAGAAAATACCTACGGCAGCTGGCCAAGGGATTGATAATTGGCAAAATCTCTAACGCCGCCGCGGGTGTGACCATTCTTAGACTCGATAATGAGTGCAAGGGGCCAAATACCGCACACAGAGCGATACAGGTCGCCATAAATGACGCCGCCAGGAGCATCGCGGATATAATAGACGGGATCACATCCACGTCGGAGACTTCCTGAGAGAGCAGGCCTTCCCTCCCTCAACGAGGTGGCCGCCAAGGCAGTGGCCCTGTAGACCTGGAAATGCTTTTACTCCAACGACGATGGCGGCGGTGCCAGGAACCCGGTTGGTGATTTCGTCTTCCCCATCCCGGGAGGCCCATGAGGTCCACCACTCCAGTAGGGTATCCACTCGAAGAGACACGGTTACCTTTGCATGCCACGCAATATCGGTGTGGAACACGTATAAGGCTTTGAGGTCGGCCACGACCCTTCACGCTGCAAGGACTGCAGCTAGGGCCATGGACGCAGCGTGCCACATAATCGATGCCATATTTATTTCTTCTTAGTTTTTCTTTTAAAACGTATTTTTGATTGTTTTTATTATTTATTTTAGACTAGTTACAAATGTAGTTAAATTTACTAATATACTCGATTACAAGCACAAACACAAAACCACTTCAATTTTTAAGTTTATTTTTACCCTATACGGTATATTGAATCATTTTTTTTTGAAAAGTTACACCTTATATATATATAAGCCCGCTGATAGGTCATAATTTTTTTTATTTTGTATTATTTACCAATGGACATCATTCCACTTATACTATTTTAATTTTTATATTGTTCTATGTACAGTAAACATCATACCATTTATTGTTTATTAGAATATTATGTTCCGTACTGCAAAGAACTCACTTCCCTTCCGGTAGAAAGAGGATTTTTTTTCAAATATTTTTTTTGTACTTCATCAAGCAATGTAAAGAAGGACATATTTTTGTTAATGACCCTTAACTTTGAAAAAAGAGAATTCGTTTTGGTTTATAAATGTCTTATTAAAAAGGTTTCCATCATCTATATTTTAAAGGGCAGAACCATTAAGAATACACTCGGCGGAACACTTTTATAAGCTGAAGCGTCAAGGCTTCCTATTTTCATATTATACTTACATAAATGTATTGTATAGTTAATGCGGAACTAAAATTATTATTTTCTATAATTATCTACGATGTGACAATTATGAACTGTCACATAATTGGCGCATTTGCAACCATTTCCACGACCTCCTAATTTATTTTTTAAGGACTGTGACATTCATATTAATAATATATATCTATAATATAATATATATATATATATATATATAATGATTTTGAAAGGTTGTACGGAAAACTATATTCCAGATATGATCTGTTATAACTGTTTATACCTATTTGTTAATGTTGTAGTGGACTGTTTATCGAAAAATGTTTTTACTTTATACAAAAAATTATTTTTATTTAGTTGAAATGGTAATCTAATTTGCAACGGATGGCTAAATAGCCATAAATTAATTATTTTAATAAAAAAATCATTTGCTGAGCTTCATTGGACTGCAAATGAAACTCATTTTCCATAGGTGAGAGTTTGCCAGTGGCTTATATTTTTCATGTCATCGCTAAGGAGTAAAAATGTTAGTGTAGAGAGCCCTATTCTTGTGACAATTGTTGCAAATGGGAATTTGTTCCCATCGTTTAATGTATTATCCAGGGCAATATGGAGTTATATCTTCTTTAACGAGGCTTATTAAAAAATCTGATCCAACTCTCACTTAGTACAGAGCCATTAATTAAAATATTAATCATTCTTATGCTGTCACTAAAATTATTGATATGTATTCAATTTACTAGCTTAAAAGTCTTAATATGGCAAACTCTCTTCAACCTCCTCACATTGAAAAACAACCACTAATACAAGCGGAGATCAAAATAAAAGAAAATTGGTGACGTCCAATTGCTTTAGACAATTGGTTTTTGCCTTAGACAATACAACACAAACCAACATTTATTGAAATAATTTTTTACCGGAGCTGTAACGGAATCGAATCCATTATGCATGATATATGATGAAAATCTCATCAACAGTGCTATGGTCCTATGTAAGATTAAACGTCATCTCCAAACGAAAATCCCTTCACTGTAAGACACAAGTGTGGAATATTTTTGTTCACCTGCGTGAGCACACTGAGACAACATGCAATTTTGGACTTTAAAAAAAAAGTCCAAAGTCTAATGAGAGAGCACTTAAAGCTAGATGACATGTATCTAAACTTCTGGCTAAATAAAAAAGCCAGTGACAGAGGGATTAATAATTCTTCAAAATAGCCAAAGTCTCCCTTAACACAATTTTCATACGTATTAATGAGATGTCTGCAAGTATTGAAAATGTGGTTTTGGCCAAAATCCGTATACTAGTATGTATGAGATAATAATCACACATTTGAAAACTTTTGCGGATAAGAT
Organism: Caligus rogercresseyi; assembly: GCA_013387185.1. Taxonomy (NCBI): domain Eukaryota; kingdom Metazoa; phylum Arthropoda; class Copepoda; order Siphonostomatoida; family Caligidae; genus Caligus; species Caligus rogercresseyi. Next base: position 18,422,113 of record CP045902.1, read on the forward strand.
GTATTTTCTTCAACCTATATGAAGTGCCTTGATTGGATTAGCGGTACACTCAGCTCAGCATCAGCTATTGAAAAGGACATGTAATTACAGAAGGAGGAAGAACTAGTTGAACTGAGAGGAAATTTTGCACTGAATAAATATAAATATGAAAGATTATAAGATACTTTTTCATTCTGTTTGTTAAGCTTTATAATATAACGTCATTCTTTGAACAAAAAACTTTTATTAACCAATAACATTTAAACTGTTAAGATAAGTTTTTCAAATTTAAGCAGGTAGTGTGCAATGGGATTTGTTCAATGAAAAAAGCGTGCCTTAGGTTTTTTATTAAAAAAACACTGCCCTCCTATCATTCTTTAAATTATGTATAATTCCATCATTATATAAGCATTCGTAAGAGCAAACTTCTTGTAGTTAATCGATATATTCAATTTAAAATGATGCATTTTCTATGAAATCACTTTTTCATATGATGCCTCTAATCCCTTTCATTAATATAGTAATATACATCAACAAAAGCTTCTCTTGAAAATTCAATTTATAAATATGAGTTTACAGAGGAGCCTTATGTAAAAAAGTACAAAACAGGTGTGCCCCCTTATAGCTAAAAAAGTAGCGTTATTTTAATATTCAAATAAACAGTACACATACAATATATAAGAATATATGTACAATATAATAATGTATAACAATAATAATAAGAAATACAAAAGGCACCATTATCATAATTGAATAAAGTCACAAAAGGAAGAACGTAAGCTTGTATGTAATTTAAACGGATGTGCATCGATGCGGAACGTAGTTAAGATTATTTTTAATCTTCGTAATATATACTTACATTGTACGTTTAAATATATACTTTATAAATAGATAATATCATAATGTATTTACCTAATTAAAATAAATAAACAATATGAAGAGCAGAGGAACAATCCAGCCATTGATGCACAAAGGAAGACAACTTACATAATAATTTTTTGCCCTCGAATTCTCCCTCTTGTTTTTGCGGAGGAAGAAGACATCTAAAAGGGATAGAGAGTGTCATTCAGTTCTAGAAATATCTATTTCTTATGAAAATGCACTCTTAGGATGAATGGAGGTCCTTTTCCTCAGGTAATTGATTGCTTGATGAGAAGAAGCATGGATATCCTGGAAAGCATCACCATTTTCAACCAATGACGATTATTTCCGCAAGAAAATATTTACTTAAATGAGCTTCAAATGCAGGGATACCTTTAGATGTGTGTGAACGAAAAGGTCTACAGAAAGTGAGTGGACAATACTATCAAAAACAGCTTTTCTATGCTTTTTGATTGGTCAACACTTTGACAGTTTCATTGGGCCCCAAGTCAGGAATTCAGATATTAAAAGAATATCAAAAGTGTATACACTAAATATTAGGACAATGCTTCATATTGAGAAACTAGAGCTACATACATGCTTTACAAATAGAAACGTCGCAGAACGTTTTTAGGAACGTCCCAGCAATCCTATTTATTGTAAACAATATACGAGTACTAAACACAAAATAAGATTCCTGAAAGCAATATTGATAAGTATATATATATATATATATATATATATATATATCCAAACTTCAATATCTCGTGTAATTTTGGACGTAGATAAAACATAAAAACTATTTTAATATCTTTGCAAACATACCTTCATTTTGAAAATAGCATTTATATTGAGGACATTAGAGATGATGATCGAATGGCGGAAAAAAATACTACATAACTTTTGGGTCCGTTGAGACACTACACTTTCGGGACTATATTTCGTTATATATATATATATATAGATCGTTCATCAAGTATCCACTCACTCCCTTAAGACTCGTAGTTTAGACTAAATATCGCATCAGCATGCTAACATTTTCTCCTTGATATCTTATTGGCTTAGTGTATGAGAGTTAGTAATGGGTCCCGTGGAGTGACTTTGTTTTGCCGAAATTACTCTAATATCACCCAAAAAATTATTAAGGACAAGTCCCATAGAAATATGTCTGAGGTCCTTGTAGTAAGAATGGTCAGAACACTTTCTATAATTGCAGCACTTAATGTTGGATATGGGTAGATTTTAAAACAAGAGTTGACCACGAAGTTAAAGAAATATATTTTACGAGGTTCATCAATAAAGACATCCAAGCACCGACATATAGTCTAAGCGGATGAAAAATAAACAAGATATCAAAGGAAACATTTATGATCGTGTCCAAAACTGATGAAACAAAGAAAGGGGAGGAATTAGTTATTTAGCAATCCACTTGTAAAAAATAGAAAAAGGAGAATGACAAAAATGATATTCAGTGACGTCATTTAAGGGATACTTTTTATTAAACATAATATAACATGATATCACTGAATTTTTAGCTGGATTTCCTTTTTTTCTAGTCCCACGACTACTAGATTGGACATCCATTTTGAAATCCTTCCTATGTATTCAAAAGCTCTTTAAGTGGTCTGATCTCTTCTTCTTCAGATGAGTATTCCAGTTATTACAAAGCTCGATGAATCCAAGGTATGATGACTCCTTCATTATGTTTCGATCACCTCTTTGGCGTTTCCTTATCTTCTTCATACATATGCAAGTTGAGTCAACTGATTCTCCCATATTTTTTGTTTATGTAATGTTAATGTGACCACAGGACAATGCGAGAATTTCGGACACTTTATGTTTTTTGTATTTGTAGATATATGGAGCATAGTATTGCTTCGATTGTCGATAGATGTTCAATTTTTACAAAGAGTTCTCTAAACTGACATAGATGTCTTTTAAAAACTATTTTGGTCTGACAGATAGAGGCAATAATAGCTACTGGAACCTTGACCAGGTAGTAGGCAAACTCATTTCCTGTGATATTCTTGTGTCCTCAAATCCTACCAATGGTGATGACACAAATTGATTTCTCAAGAGTACTTTATCAATTATAATGTTTCTTTAGCTCAAGGCTGTCAATACCGGATAGACTGTCAGAAAGCAAAAACAGACTTTTATCTGATATTTTCCTGCTTGGTAAATTATTTGCATTTATGACTTTTACTTCAGCCAGATATAAGGTATTTGTAACATCAAACTTAAAATGAGCATTCATCTATTACTTTATCATGACTGGTTCAAATGACACCTGTACTATCTTGGTTCTTGAAACATCCGTTTATTCAAATAAATATATTCATTTAGTGTAACTCATTTGAGTGGGTTGTCTATTTTGTGACTATTTTAGTTATGCAGGAACACTTCATAACATATAAATGTAGTGGATTAGGTTTACTACAAGGTAACTTCATTACTGCTGAGGGCATCGATTTTGTGGCTCCAGTGATACTAAGAATCTCAGCATTCATGTATTCACTTAAATGAACTTTTGGAAGAGAAAGCAATCGCTCTGAACTGAGCGCAATTAAGTCAAATTAATGCATGTGGTCTTAAGAGGGTTAAGTCTCCAGTCCAGAGCTATGAACGCCTTTCAGGGGAAAATACTTATTTTCGCTTTTAGCATCCACATATACGTACAATGTGGTCGTTCCAATATAATACTTAAAAAAATACTACATCCAATACTTAAAGCTTTAACTTTGATGATATATGTACCATTCATATTAAGAGTAATCATCAAAACGATTCTCCTTTGTTTCGTAAACAGCATGAACGTGGATTTATTGTCACTGAAGATCGTATCACTACTTTCAGTTTATTTGGAGCTTCCTGCATTAAAAGCATCATAGTTGGGCGATCCACACCCCTAAGCGAATAGTGAATGGTCATCCATGTATTCGATCCTATGATTTGGTTCATCAGGTCGGTTATCAGCTTCTTTTGTTGGTATTGTTATTTAGCAAAAAAATGACTTTTTAGAATACTAAAATACCAGTTAGTTGTTGATTCATCAACAACATTCCTGTACATGGAATCAATAATACGGTTGAAGTTAACTCTATCGAGAGTGACCTCAATATAAAGAAGAACCACCAACGCAATCAGAACCAGAATATTGTAGATTTATTTTCTAGGCTAAAACAATTTATTGACTTAAACGATGTTTTATTGTTAGATCAATTATTGATTATCCGTTGTCGCCCACAAAAGCCGAGACACAACTATCATTCTGAAGCTAACTAAGTCTCCACTCTTTGATACCCTTAGTATGGTCTATTTTCAACTCCTTTCATTCAGCAGTATAGGGCATAAGGTTATAAATAATACGAAACCCATCAATACTTTATCTAATATTTAATTCATTATATGTATGCAAAACTATTGTAATATCAAGTAAAAATTGGAAGAATGTTGAGTGTAAAATTATAATGAATAAATCTATTCATTAAGCTTGTAGACTAAAAGTACGAATGTATAACTATGCGTATATGTGATGCTAATGGTAACTGCTTGACTCAATGTGAAGGTATATTAATAAAAAGAGGCCATTCACGTCCTGGTAACTAACTACAATCGTCTATATCAATATATATCTTGTGTGTAAAAATAGAGGATAAGAGTCAGGTAACAAGATCGTTTATAATTCTTGGGGAATGTCAATTTATAATTGCTTTGTGATAGAAAGGAAGTTTGGAGCTTGTCCATGTGTACATAAATGAATGAGGTGTCAATGGCCAGAAAAATGTTGTCTGGATAATAATAATAATAATAACTAATAACAGACCTTTGGTTATATTTATGTGCTTTTCATAGAAAAAGTAATTTTTCCTTCTGAATAGATGTCCATTATATAATGTTTTTTTTGCTTTATATGAAGAAGAACCAGTTCTTTTTTATCATATCATCTTCAAAAGAAGGTTCATCTTCTATTGTTATGTAACGGGAGCTGCTTGCTTCAAGTCTATATACATAATGGGAGGGGGGAACTCTTCCGTTAACTTCTTGAATTCATCATGTCGAGGGTTTCTCTTCGCAGCACCTAATACAACAACAAGTATTATTATTATTATTATTCACCCGCGTTTCTTGTACTTGACCGAACCCCCAACAAATGGCAACAACAACAAGTATTCGTGCGGCAAGTGTTAATGGTTCTTCTTAGATCAACTCCCTCCATTTTTTGCCCGCGCGGGGGATTCAAATTTTCAAGGTTGCAGAGTGTGTTAGTCTACTGTGGTTCTTTTTTTTTTGTTATCGCCTTCGATAATATATATAAATTGGTCCAAGTTTGAAGCTTTAAATCAGTTGTTAATTATATTTGAAGTCGGGTAAGTGAGTTCAAAGGATTGATCACTCATTCTTCAGCATTGCATCTTGGCTTCTTCTACTTTTTTAGGATGAAGGTTTTAGCTGCTTTCGTACTCCTTGCGGGGATCGTTGCCGTCTCTGATGCTCAGGCAACATTTTCAGCAACTTCTTTGGACGTGTTGGTCGCCAAGTCTTTCGAGGCAACAACAATAATAACAACAATAACAACCGTGGCCGACCTCAGGCTGGTGGAAATGACTGCGGAGGATGCCCCTGCAGTGGACCCAACTCTGGCCGCTATCTCATCACCTGGCTTCTTCCCAACTGCAAAAAGTTCACTCAGGATGAGGCCATCAACTACTGCCAGCGCAATGGAATGAAGGCCATCTCCCTGGAGACCAATGCCAAGGCTGAAGAAACCTTCAGACTCCTTGCTGCCAACCGACAAAGGTACTACTGGACCGGTGGACGAGTTAACCACAGAGACACTCTGTCACCTGGCCCAACGGCCAAGTCTCACGAAACATCCCATTCTGGTCCAAAACTGGAGGGTAAGTTTTTGCAACCTTTTCTTGACTATTTGTTTGAATCTCTCTCTCTCTGTAATTATTTCAGTCGTGGACAACCTCAACCCGACAACCGAGAGGGTGATGAGGTCTGCGTTGCCGTCCTCAACAACTTCTACAATGATGGAATCAGATACCACGACGTTTCCTGCCATCACACCAAGCCAACCATCTGTGAACGTTAAATCCGCTTCTATTTAAAACCCCGTATTTATCAGAAAAATCGGCGTCTTCTTTTTTTTACACAAAAAAGATGTCCCTAATTTATAACCACCAAGTTATGAAATATATATTGTATAATTAAAAGTCTGATTTTAGTGCATGTCTTTTTATCAAAAATGTTTCATTTTTTAGTGGAAACTATTTTTTTGTAAATAATTAAAACTCCTAGAAATAAGGGACTTATAAGAGTTCTTTGTTTAAGTATTTAAGTAAGCCTTTCATTCACATTGTTTAGTGAAGGTGATGTTGTGTGTAATCGTCTTTATTTTTTCCCAAAAAACATCTAGCACTTCGCTAGTCAGGGATGCAAGGAATTTAAAAAAAAGTAATACAATGTAAAAAATATATAAAACTATATAAATTGAAACAAATACCAAAATAAATATATAATTAAAAGCAAAAGGTTTTTCGAAGAAAGAAAAAAAAACCTTAAATTAAAATAAAATATATAAATATTTACGAAAACACTATCGTCTGCTATATAAGTATTATATAGGGGCACATTTTTCCAAAGACTTGGCAACTACATATGCTTCCCTCATGGTTTTGGCGTTGCGAAGTTTAGGGCTACTGTTCCAAATAGCTGCAGCACTGGTGACAAATGTGCCCACTGACTTAGGGAGAGGAGATCGGATGAGGCCGGCAGTCCGAGAACGAGTAGATCTGACCCCACCCCAAACCAGGTTTCGATCACCATTGCTACCATCCCGGCTCGCAAAGCATTTCCAGGTTTCCATAGCCACAGCCCGAACCGATATCCCATTGAGGGATGGAAGTCCGGCCTGGTGGAGCAGAGCATCGATCCGCATGTGACTGCTAGCCCTTACGCCAAGTAAAGATCTAGCTGCGTTGTTTATGGAAACCTGGATCGATCTTGCAGCCTTCAGTGTACCAGTTACGTCGTTTTTTAGTCGAGGTACATTCGTCACCACTGGGGCGTAGCTGAGACCCATAATAAGACCTTTGGCCAATTGTCGCAAATATACTCCGCGTGGGAGGTGGAGCGAAAGGCGGTGAATCAGCGCCGCACACTGTTTTGCTGACCGCACCACATTGGCCTCATGGGGACTGGTGGAGAAAGCAGCGTCAAACGTAACAACAAAGAGCTCAGTTGTCCTGGCTGGCCTCACATCCATTCGATCTATTGATATGGTAATTTTTTGACCTCACTTGGCACTACCACCAATGAGGAGCTGCGTGTTGGAGGCGTTCATTTTGAGACCATTCCCCGTCGCAAAACGATAGAACGCTTCTGCTCTTTCTGTTAGAAGTCTCCTTATGGTGGTGAGGTCGTTGGCCACAGCCCAAATGCAATTATCATCTGCGTATCCGGAGTTGTCCACGTAATAGATGCCCAGACAGGCAGGCATATCTGCAACTAGGGTCAAGTAGAGCACCAAACTTGACCGGTAGAAGGGAGGACTTCGCACCATTCCAGTCAACATATTGTCTACCTCCAGACATATAGGAGGAAAACCATTGTAATGGAGTTCCCCTGACCCCAAGTGCCTCAAGTTTGGGTAGCAGTTGATTTTTGTCGACAATATCGAAGGCAGAAGACAGATTGAAGGCAAGAATACCAACAACCTTTCCATCCTGCTTACCACGAAGCCACTGCGCATGCGCTGAGGCAAATGCCGCGTTTGTGGACCTCCCTTGCCGAAAGCCGAACTGGGTAGTGGGTAGCGCGTTCAACTTAGCCAGGTGCTGTTCTAGATCTTTCTTGGCAATGTCTCGATAACCTTAGATATGGCTCGAAGGATAGAGACAAGACGGTAAGGGCTGGATCAGTGGACAACTTCCCTTTACCTTTGAAAACTGGGAAGACAATGCCAGTCTTGAAAGCGATGGGAACGATGCCAGAGGAAAGGGATACATTAACTACATGCGAAATAGGAGAAGCTAAGATATTAGAACCCTTTTGAGGATGGATACTGGAATGCCATCCACCCCCATGGCCTCCGTGGGATTCAATGAAGCCATAATCTTAGCTATCCTGCCAGCATTCGCAAAAGAGAAGTGGAACGACTCTGTCTTTTCAGGCCAGTCGGACATCGGGGGCGAGAGATCCTCAAGACCCGCACGTAATTGGTCAATTTTATCAATATAAAACTGATTCATGGTCTCAGCGACACCGGAATTACCCACAGTAGCAGTACCATTTACATTCAGTGAGGCGGGGAGAGGGCCTGGGACTTGCCAAGTATGTTGTTCGCCAGACCCCAGAGTGTCTTCGGCTTATTTTTCGCTGTGTGGATCTTGGCGAGGTTTGACTTGAGGTGATCCTTAACAAGCGAAGAGACCCGATTGCACAGGCGGCGGTACTCGTCTCCAAAGACACGGTCCCGTGCGTTCATGAGGTCCAGTGTATCTTTTGCCAGATAAGATCTCGACTTCAGCGGACCTTAATTGTTTTAATCGGAATGGCAACATCCATGGCAGCGGTATCTTCCTAAAATGAAGAATAATTTATAACTAAAGGAACAACTATGTTAAACATATTCCACGTCATTAAACATATTTTTTTCGTTTGAAAAGGTTTTCTAAAATATAAGCATTCATTTATATTTCAAAAAAAAAAAATTATGTCAAAAATAGTAGTTTATTGTTTCCTTGAACTTGAAACGCTGTTTTCTTCCTTCTTTAAGCAAATCTATTTTCAAGTAGTTCATATACCTTGTTGGTTTGATTAACTCCTAGATTGGACTCACCTCCCCGGAACTTAATCCGGTATCAGCCGGTATTGATACTCTCTAGGAGTTATCTTTATTAATAAGTATTAGTTTATATATTTTTCAGCATTTAAATGATTTAAAAATTAAATCCTCGAGGGGTAAACGTTGCTCCCCGATCTCTCCCTCAAGTGCCATTATTTTTTTGTCTTAATGGCGGACAACCAAAAATGAGATGATACGGAGTTTCTTCTTCCTCTTCACAGAGTCGGCAGATTGGAGTTATGGCCTTTCCCATCGTGTAAAGATGCCTGTTGAGGCCGATATGACCGGTGACCATTCCAACGATGACGCAGATTTGGGCTCGTTTATACTTAAAATCTTGCTCCCGATATAGGGATTTGGTACGAAGAGTTTAGACTGGTGGCAAGTGCTCGTTGCACGCCAAGCAGCCCGCCATTCCTTTAAGGTCGCTTGTCGCTTGTTCATATACCTTATAAACCACTAAGAAACTGATCTTTCTTATTATTTTTCATTGACCCTTTTTCATTCTAAAATTGTTGAAGAACCAATAATAATTAGAGGAGCAACTAAAACATAATGTCAAATATTACTTGTGCCCAAGCATTTCTTTTTTCGATAGCTATTCTTCGATATGATGGAATTTGAAGCTTAAACTAGGTTTTTTCAGAATATGTAATTAAAAACTTGACGCAATTTTCTTTTTTTCTTTCTATCTGTAACATTTCTTACATTTTAATACAATTATTGAAGACCCAACCCGATGCCTAAAAAACACTGGAAGCCCATTTGTTCCTTTCCCAAATCATAGTTTTTGCTTCTTGAGTTAAGCAAACACTTTAAATGGGTTGTTTTAAAACACTTAATAGCTATTTAAACAAGTACATAAATGTATATCGAAGAAAACTGCATCAAAGATATTTTCATCCTTTACGTATGTAAAAAAAAAAATAGAGACTACTGCACTTTGCAAAATTTCATTGTCAACTCCATGAGTAGGCAAATGATCCCTTGATAACAAGTTTCTTCAAAAGATGGTACTAAAATTGCAAAGGGTTTTCAATTAAGTGAATTTGAGATGTGGGTTTCAAATAACTCTGTTTGATATAAAGTATTATATAAGTTGCTAAGATGATTGCCAGAGCTATTATTTTTAATTCAATCGCCTAATACTTTTTATATTAAAACCTGTCTATATAAAAAATATCAAAAAATATTTTATTTTAAATCAAAACTCTGAAAAATAGTTAACAGGCAAAAAAAAATTATATATGCAATCAAATAATATTTTTTTTCAGGATTGAAGATTTAAGCAGTTATTCCCATTGGTCAAGGTCATCAACAAACCATGGTGTGGCCAAACTCAGACATCTTAAGATTTTGAAATTTTCTCATTATGAAGAGGTGGAAATCATAGATAATAAATAATTAAAATAGCTAGACTTCCAGAAAAATGGAGAAGGAGAATCACTGGATCGATCTCTAAGATTTGTGATAGCAAATAATTCACTTCGCAGTTGCAAATATTTGTAGATTGTATCAAGTATTGAAAGCCCTGTAAGGTCTATGTCAGATTAGACAACTCCACAATTCATGCTTTTGTAGAGTACCAGACAGTTGTGATTCATAAACAATTTGTAATCCTAAATGTAAAAGGCAAGGAAAAAATTGGCTGTCACATACTTACAAAGCATGAATTTTATTTGCAAGGCATAATATATAATTCTTCGTTTACCAAAGCCATAAACCGATATTTGAACTCTAAGGCCTTCATGTAAAGAAATTTACATCGGGAAGACTGGTCGTATGTGTCAAAGGAGATTCAATATTAACCATCCTTATCCTCAATTACCATTGTACAATACTTCATTTTGTTATTGTAGATGCTAATAGTGTGCTATTTAGTCAATATCTTTGTCCGATATTTCAAATAAACCATTAATATGTACTATGTATTTTTTTGCCTATATGGTTCGACAGAATTGCATCCGACTGGATATAAATAAGCATTATAGCATTATATTTAGTCAATCGAACCTAGGATCTTATCAATGAGGTAGACCAAAAAGGACCATCCCCTCTCGAGATTCGAACCTGCGCCCCCAACATTGAGAGTTGAACACGCCTTAGCATGCACGGCTATCGCAGTCCTTTTAAGCCATTATGTACGTAAAAAGTTGTTTTAGTTCATCTCCAAAACTAAAATTATAAAATTTAATGTTTATTTATGTTTCTTTTTCATCGAATTATTTGCGGTTTTGATGTATTTTGTACATTATGTAAAAATAAAACTCTAAAATAAATTTGTACAAAACAAATCACTAAAATAAACATTAAGAGAAGAAAAAAAACCCCGAAAGACAATCAATTTAATATTTAAAAAATTCTATGTACATAAAGCCATATCAAAAATAACATTTTGGAGTGTATTATAACAAGAACCGGAGAACTGAGGAAAAGTATAGGGTACTGTCGCCAGAAGTCTTGTAATTCTTCTAAGATTGATTCTACGCATTATATTGAAAGTGCCTCTGATACTATTATCTTGGACTTGCCATTTTGGACGCCATTAACAAAAACAAACAAACAAGTATGTGATTAACCAATCGGCTGCGTCTGTAAACAAATAGAGTATACTCCATAGATTTTTTACAAGGGAATGCTCAAATTTTGAAATGTTCTGTTTGTTTGATATTTGATTCATAACTGTATCGATGAGTATGGATCAGTCAGAAACACAATGAAAGTAAACCCATTAAGAGGGGCCCACAAGTTTTAGTCATGTGTACGTGTGTACTGATTCATATCATAACTGAAAGCACAATTTTAAATAACCAAGTTGCTTAGATAATATTTAACTTTTGACAATTATAAGATAAGGGAGTGCAATAGCTCAATTTGATAATAATGTGCTGAACTCTCAATGTTGAAGACCGAGGTTCAATGTAACATAAGAGGTATTTTCTAAAACAAAAAGTTTTCATTAATTAATGTTTATAAATGAATAACTACCAAATTTATGGCATACCTTGGTTTCAATCTCGTTAGCTAACTATATCTTGTGCACAAGTTAAGTATATGCTTAAAAAAAGTAAATTAAATCTTAGATTATATGCACATTCATTCGTAAGAATTACAGAGTTATCATGCACTATACACACGATTAAAAAACGTATAATAAACAATTACTGTAAGGATGATACGGATCAAGAATTAGGAAGCAGCGTTTCCTTCTTGCCATCTGTTTTGATCAACTTTGTACTCTGTAAATGGCTCAATAGACTTTGGAGAGAGGCTCAGTTTGGAAAAAGCATTAAAGTATTTGAAAAAGGTAGGACGCCCCTTTGAGGGGAAGAGGGTAATGGACAACAACTAGATTTAGCTGACAACATTAGTCCTTTTTGGAATCAGAAAGGTGCGGTCAATAAAGAGGTGGCGAACTTAGTATCGCAAAAAATGAACTGACAGGAACCAGTGAAATTGGAAGATGAAACTTTATTTGGAAAAAAATAGTGAGTCTTGGGGATGTATTAAGTAAAAAATAACTTTAGAGCAAATGAAAAACTAGAGTGAATAAGTGTTTTAAAATGAAATATTTGAAAGAATAGGGGAGTTTGGTCCAAAAATAGTTTTAACAATTTATTAAAATTTTAAGTAATATGGAACTTCGACATAGATTAGTTGATAGAAAAAAACAACATATTGTTTAATATAAGCAGATATGTAGTAACAATTTAAGATAATTTTGAATTATAAATTGATGATTTTTTCAATAATGCAATAGCAAAGTAAGGATATTATTTACTTTTATATGTAACCGTACCAGGAAGCAATTTTTTTATACCTCAAAAACTCAGTATTTATATATAAAAAGAGATCCACACGAGTCTTTCTTCCATAACTTTTACTTCTTTTATATTTTATTGTTAATAACATGCTGTTTTGATGTACTTATTAAATATTGTATGATTTTATAAACTTGTACTTGGTAAATAAAAATAAAAACTTTTACTCTATGCAATCTACATATAACATAACTACATAGAAGCGAAAACGCGAAGGAAAGGAGGAAAAATAAAATAAAAAGACTCAAAATATATTTTCTTACGATTAATTTATATATATATATATATATATATGTATTAGTGTATAAGGGTTAAAAAATAGTAATAGTTATACAAATTCTTTGTAATCGTCTCTTGGGATATGCTTGTCCCCGTTTTCTTTAGCGAGATTTATTATTTTCTTTTGGATTTCTTTGGTTTAACGAAATATTTGTGGTTCTATAATTCCAGGTTCTCATTGATATTTTTTACAGGTGACCAAGTTTATTGGACTTCTTTTATTATTATAGCGTCATGGGTAGTTATGCCCCCTTAAAAAAAAAAGCATCAAAATAATTATCTCCATACATAAATGAAGACTTTATGGTAAATATAATATTATTTTTTCTGCTTAATTTTCTGAAAGTATAACGATTTCCAGAATGTCAAACATATAAAATGAAAGCTTGAAATATAACCTTAAATTTTTACATCTTAATAAATGAGTGGGAGTTTATTAGGTTGTTCCATAAATAATGAGGTAGGTTAGCTATCTCGAAAAGTTAACACACTATCGCAAAAATTTCAACGGGAGCGTTCTTATCAAATATTTTTGCATGGGAACAGACTGTAAGGCGCCACTCAGGTTAGTATATAAGGTGAGTAATCGCGTCATTTCTATCATTCATTCTACTCGCCGCTGAAAATGGAACGCCCGACTTTCGCTCCTACTTCTTGATCCGGATCAAGCTCGCCAGGACAGTCAACGAGATCCACGGGGACCTGCTCTCTACCTTCCATGACTCCTGCCCTGGGCTCTCCACCCTCCAGAGAAGGCACACTGAGTTTGATAAGGGTGTTTTTTGCCCTGGAGAAGAAGAACCGTCCTGGACGTCCCTGGGAGACGAGGACAGAGGAGAATGTGGCCCGCATGAAGCGCCTGGTCGAGGATAACCCGGATGACCACTCGACAAGTTGCTGCAGAGGTGTCCCTACCATCTACAACTGTTTTTCAGGCTTCTGACGGAGGATCTAGGGCTCCGAAACTCCTCAGCGTGCTCGTCCCTCACAACTCTCTGAAACCAACAAGACGCAGCGAGTGAAGTGCTGTCAGGACCTCCTGAAGCTGTTCCAGGACCAAGGGGAGGACTTTCTGGGGTCTCATCTGTTAGTCCAGGACGAGTCCTGGTTCTACTGGGATTCGGCAGAGCGGAGGCAAGTCTGGGCGGAGCCCACGGGGGCCCGGTTCTCGACCCCCCGTGTGAAACAGACAGCAAGGAAGAGGATGATTATGATGGGGTTCACCTGCAAGCCGAGGCGGGTATCGATCACTGCACTACCTGCCGGGACAACAGCCGACCAAAACCATGATAGAGTACCTGAGGACGACTGGGAAGCACTTTCTCAGCCTGAAAAAGGACAAAATCCGGGTGAAAGATTGTCTCCTCATGTGGGCAATGCACGTCCCCACACTGCCACCGATACCAGGGAGTTCCTGACCCGGAGGGACGTGGAACCGGTGAAACAGTCACCCTACTCACCCGACCTGAACCTGTGTGACAGGTTCCTGTTCCGAAAGTTGAAGCACCTGCTCCGGGAGGACGAGTTTGGGGGCCACGAGGAGGCTACTCTCGCCTTTCAGCAGGCGATGAGGAGGGTCAGTGAAGACGAGCTCTACGACCAACTCAGGAAGCTCCGGGGACACTGCCACGACGTCATTGCAGTCGGAGGGGATTATGTGTACTGATTGAGAAGTTTTTTTGTTGATCTGATGAAAATTTTGAGTTTTATTGGTCGACCTCATTATTTATGGAACAACCTAATATGTTATTTTTTTAAAATGCATGCAGTGCGTAAATGACGCATATAATGGAATCTAAATACGTTAGAGACAAAGTAAAACGTTTCATAGGATACCCATAAGCAACAAAAATATATTACTGTTTAGTTCTTCATAATAGGTTCTTATTTGTAAAAAAAAGCTCTATATCTGATGAAGTAAGACTCACATTGTACAAATTTTGAATTGATAAACAACAAAACTACCGTATATTAATAAATACTCAAAAGAGAGGTTGGGTATATATATTATTCTATCGATCTATATATATATATCTCTCTATATATATATATATATATATATATATATATACCAGGCTTGTGACCGGAACGCAAAATTGAACGTCGTTCAGCTGAACGCACGTTCAATGAACAGAACGCTGAACGGAACGCAACTTTTTTTATCGCTGATCGTTGAACGCAAAAAAAGAGTTTTGCGTTCAGCGTTCAATTTTTCAAACAATTCAATGTAGTTTTGATTAAGTATTTTTTTCTGGGATATAAACAATGAGAAGAAGTTATAAACTACTCTCCCAAGAACTCTCTATAGAATAGTGAAGCACTTTTTTAAAAAAATACCCCAAGTGACCAAAAATATACACAAAAATTGAATGACTTTTTTATTCATTCATTCTTATAAAAAATAAAGTATTTAGGTATGCAACTATCAGAAAACGACCGGTTTCTAATTTTTTGAAAGGAACTTTTCGAAATACTCTTTTCTAAAAAAAATTCGTCACTTTTTTTTCGGAAATTATTTTCAACGAAAAAAATGTCGTCACTTTGTTTGGAGATTCTTTTCTAAAATATGCCATCACTTTTTTCGGAAATTCTTTTCTAAAAAAAAGTCGACCTTATTTTATTTTGGAAATTATTTTCTTAAAAAAACGTCTTCACTTATTTGCGGACCGTAGGTTGGGAACCCCTGGGTTAGATACAGTCACAAATTTATATTATTTGAAAATCGGTTCGGGCTCATTTTTATCATAAAAACCCTAAATAGTACTTCCATTTTTCAAAATTACACAAAGTAATTTTTAAAAAATATTTAAACGCTGAACGCTAACGGAATGCTGAACGCAAAAAACATGAACGGAACGCTATTTTTTTACGCTGAATGGAACGCTGAACGCCAAAAAAGCTGAACGCTCACAAGCCTGATATATACAATATATATATTTATACACTTATATAATTATATATTACAAATAATATATATATATATTCGATTTCGTTCAAACTTTCACAATTTGATCTTTATGCACAAAAATAAAATCTTAGGGGGAACCCAACTCTCTCAAATCCGAAAAAAGTAAAATAAAATTCACCCTAATATATATATATTATATATATATATATATATATATATAGATTATATATATAATATATATATATATATAATATTCTATATACTTTTGAATAAAAAAAATCTATTGGCATCAATGAAATATTAAGATGTTGCAGAACTATAAAACTATCGTAAATATAAGTTTACTTTAAATTTGTGTGGCAGAATAACTACATACATTTTTTTCTTCATTTGAACAAATTTTGAATTTTCATGTCTGTTTTTACTCCGAAATTCAAAATTATGAATGTGTTATTTTTATTTGTTAACCCTTCCAGGTTTTTTTAGGACTGAAATCGTGAACTACTTTATTGCAATCACGATAATTCTTTGATCCCTTGTTTAACTAAAACTGTTCCACTGGATTATGTGTACACAAATGACACCTTTATACTTTTCATCAGAGTTGACCGAACTCCTATTTCTCCCTCATTCTCTGGTGTTTTTTTTCATTTAGGTAGGAACATAGAGAATATGGAGTGCCGAAGATATGAATACAAACACTAAATATCGGGGATTTTCTTATGATCTCAAAATGTTTGATGAAGGTAGCGACACAAATGATTAAAAACATTATAATGAAGAGTTTTTCCTTAATTTCCTTTGAAGTCTTCCTTATCTTGAACATATGCGAGTGCATTTATCATTCAAAATCACGCAAATAATGAAACCTCTGCAGACAAACGTAAGCAATTGTACTTTTTGTAAATTTAAACGTTCTTTTGTTTATACGTTCAGATCAAAAATACTTTTGTTTTTTATGAAACTAAGTAGGTAAGTTTCATTTGCGAGCGGTAGGTAGGCGTAGTTAATAAAATTCCCCCAGATAGATAACTTATGAAAAAATTTTTTAGCAATGTGTTCTGGCTATTGTATTCCCATTTATCAAAATAATGAAGGCTGCCATCTAAACATGTAGATAAAAGAAAAAGAAATTCAACATACAAACGACATCATCATTTCTTCAATGATATTTCCTGCATTTATTGAAATAGAAAAAGTACATTTTTATTTATTTATGAAAAGCAATTTGTTCTCAAGAGTCTTGGAAGTGCTCTTAAGGCAATGTAAAAAAATATATATACAAAATACCCTGTGCTTCAAGAGTAGGGAGCTTTTAAATCAAGTTTTTTAAAATAAATACTTGATTGCTTGGTCGAAACCTTACATATTTTCTTAAATCTACAACGTTTGAAGAACATGTATATTCAATGGGAAAAAATAATTGTTGAAACGTACGTACAAAAAATACTCATATATTTTTTTAATATATACCAATTTTTAAGCCAAAACATAAATTTATGAAACTAAGCTTCGTTGACTCGCGTAAAGTTTTTGTATGAAAATCTAACTAAAATTTTTGTATTGCACGAGAAGGATGATAAGCTATGTTTTTTTCTTTGTACTCCTCCTTATGGTTTGAGATGTTATTAGAAAAAAAATTATATAAAAAAATAATATAAGTAAAATAAAACATTATAGTTTATAATAAAAAATCTAAACAAGAGGTAAAACAATAAACAAACTATAAACGGGTATCTATTAAAAATCAATATTTTTTGCATAATTTAAAATATTCTTTTGATTGGAGGATAAATTGATGACGTTCCCGCATGAACCCATGAGTCATGTTATACAAGGTTTTAAAAAGTGTAAAACCTTATTGCATTCATGGCTTTTTGTTGTGATATTTTTAAAGCTTTTAAATGGAATTTCACCCAAGAACCATAATTTATACTACAACGTTAAGGTATGAACTTTTATGCAAATTTTCTACACCTAATTAATTTACATTAACTTAAAGGAATCAAATTATTATACACTTCTTAATCATAGGCATCGCTTCATTCTTGTTGTTTGTTTCTAAGACATCATTGCATCACCCAAATGTATATACAAATGGGTAAATGAGTTACATAAGTCAACATATTGTAGAATCTTCTAATTACTTCATTATGGATGCAGCTCTGGCATTTAACCAACAATAAAACGTTATGCAACAACTATACTTTTGTTGTATAAATGGTATTTACATTCAATGCACATAAAACAATAATTACTTGGCGTTTTATTACCTTTATGATCCCTAAGAATAATGTCTTCGTTTAAGTCTAACCTTAAAACAGTAAATATTGATATGGATTTTCTTCAAATGACAAAATTTTTGCTAAATGAAAATGTGTCTCTTTGATATATACATATAATAATATATACCTAATATATACAGGGGGGTAAAATCAAAATCCGGCGGGGTTTCAGGACAAACTTTAATAAGGATGACGTCATCCGATCCACATAGCTGATTTTTTAGCAGACAGCCAACATATGAGAGATTATTTCAGTTTTTCATTCATTGAATTTTATCATCGTCATGGCTGCTATTTGAAATCTACAGCATGTTATCTGGAACGAGCAAGATCGAAGGTGTGCCGTTATCAGATTCTTGTATGATAAAGGGCAACACCATATCAGCAACACCCAGGTCTCAGCTGCTCGGATCGGAAAGAAGGAGGGGTTTTGAGATCAGGCAGCAGCTGAAAAATACCAGGGACCCTCGTGCTGTCGTCGACGGGCCTTCAGGCCCTCCAGAGCGCCCACAAGGCCAGGACCCCCGACTTCATCAGGAGGGTGTCAGACATTTTGAGCACGACCCAAGCAGGTCCATCAGGGATGTCGCAAGAAGCTGGACGTTTCTCACGTAACTTGTTGGCCTGTGGAATCAGGATTTGTGGTGTCACAGCTACAAACTCAAGGTTGGCCAGCTGTTGATTCGCCCCCAAAAGACCATTGGCCCCCTAGCTCCCCCGATTTGAATCATATGGACTATTTTTTCTTGGGGCTACATGAGCGACACACCAACGACTGATATCACCACACAAAGGCCGCCCTGAGTACAACTCCATAAGAAGCAGGCAGGAAGTGGACAGGGCCCTGGTGGCCAAGGCTGCTCCTCCTTCCGCGCCAGGATCCAGCACGTCATCGACGCAGAAGGCGGATGAATTAAATAAGCAGAATCTTTCACATCTGTTCGAGCATTTTAATGTCTATATAAATAAAATTGAAAAGAAATTAACGATTTTACGGGTATTTAAGTTGAGCGAAAAAAAGCCAGATTTGATCTTACCAACCCTGTATCTTATACTTATATAGATATATTTAGAAATTCAAAATAAAAATATTGGCGCAATTTCGTTGTATCATCGTATATAAACGACGGTAATAGAAAAACATAATTCCGCTTATTTCAGTCAATAGCCAAAACTTCGTCTAACGCTGATACAAGATATGGATTAAATCTAACGTTTGTAAAGAATAAAAATAAATAAT
>CP045902.1:18441440-18452289 GCA_013387185.1 Caligus rogercresseyi
AATTTTAATCATTGCCTCTTATTTGTTATTTTTTGTCCTCTGAAATTGATAAATATGGTTACGAGTCTTTCGATTGCTCTAAATCTGTTTGCTCATTTTAGAATATATTCAAGAGTATCAATTGAGAAACAATTTTCGATCTAGGGCGTCATTTATTTGATGACTTCGTCCTTCACTAGAACACACAGCAGACTTACGAAATCTTTTTTAATATTCAGGGCCTCGAAAAGTCAAACAGGTAAGCAATATAACAATTCTTAAGAACTGCTTGAATCTGCTGTAGATTTTAAGGATATTTTTAAAGCATGTTTGAGTCATTATTCCTCTAAAACAAAGGAGATCCAGCAAGACAACAGTGAATAAACGTCTCATGACTATCTGACTAAAATCAACACTAAAGAATGATCTGTTTCAAAAGTGTTTTGTGACCTTTTTTCTCAATATTTGAATACATGGGAGATTCTTGACTATGATTCATTCAAAATTGTCAAATTATTACTTTGTGGCAAACATAATATTGGATAATATTTTTCATTATGAATCGAGTATTATGGAGAAATAGTTTTCCCCATTCATCCTGTTTTTAAAACCAATATATCCTAACTCATAAAAAACGATCAGATTCTAAGCAAGGGTAATGCAAAGCGTGGAGATACCAGAAGACTGAGCAGTGAGAACGGGTACATACAAAGGACTACGCGGTATTTCAATAAGAAATGCAATATATATGAAAAACCGTTACTTCAGTTGTACAATATTCATAACATCAATTTTTTAAATGTAGTTCTCAGTTTACTATTTCCCTTCATGTGGACGAGAAGATCAAGCTGCCACTATTTTATCAACTCCATTTTTTAAGTCACTTTTATTTTATTATTACTCTTATTTTATCGCCTTATTAGCGTGTTCCTTTACTGTTTTATTATCTGCATCTGAGTACAAAATTGATATAATGTACGTTTATTACGTAATGAATGTATCATATCCTAAAAGAATGAAATAAATAAAATTATATAAAAAAAAATATAGTTCTCATTCAAATTTTATAATTCATATTTGTATTCTGTTTTATAGACCTAATTTTAGGATTTTATTTTAAGTTATGCACATCTTTTTATGCAAAAAAAACTCAACATGAATTAATTTTCTTTTTAAAAGGAATTTAAAAATGTATAATTATATGTGTGTGCTTCAAAAGTTACAGCACAAATGAGATTAATTACATCATCCTGCAAAACTTTTCTTTTAAAAAGAAACAATTTTTGTGGGTTGTAAGAGGATTGAGATTGTGGATTCGTTTTTTGTGCTATAAATTATTTGAAATTATATTTGCTTAGGATTTTAATCAGAATATTTGCTCTTTCCTATTTTGTTCGACGGAAATGCATCCGTAGAGAGATTTATTGGTATTATAGAATTAAAATAGTCCATGGAATCTAGATCCTCGATTTGGTTTCATTGATTAGCATTTGTAATGAACATGTACTACTGAATTGATTTTTTCCTTAAAAAGTCCCATTAAATATAGTCACAATTTTTTAGAACACAGACAATAGCATCATTTTTAAAGTAAAAGTTAGTCTCTAAATGATCCATCATTCATATTTGTTATGCCAATGATCAATTAGTTTGACAAAACACCAGTTTATTTTCCCTCTTCGATTCAATGAAAAGCATTTTTTCATTGACATAAAAAACTCTTGTCAAAAAATTCCAAGATAATCTACAAGTCATCTAAATACCAACATTCCATTCCGTCACCATAACAGGTATTATTACAATACACTTTATTCATTTGCTTAGCAACAATCCTTTTATATGTATTCTCTTAAATCTCTTATATAATAGGCTGTTTCTACCTTTCCAAATAAACCCCTTATATAAAAATTGAGTACTATTTGTAAACACCTGAAATTGCTATGCCTTAGGCCTGATTGCATTAATGCCTAGTTACACCTACAGTTATTGTAAATATATGATAAAGTAATATCAGGTACATAATGGCATATATTATTTATATGAAGTTTGGCCATGTTTTAACTACGAAAGGAATTTGTTTTATTTACAATGGCCCTGATAGCACGGAAATAAATTTTATTGTAACTAAAATACAGATTTTACTTTATAAATTAAGAAGCCCAAATCCCCTCTATCGAAAAATGTTTTTAAATATGTAAAAATATAATTGTTGATGATGTTTGATTTTGTTTTGTTTAATATTAGTTGTGTAAAATTTTATGTTTGTACGTGTAATGAATAAGTTTTTTTATGTTTGGTAACATTCAAGAATAAATGTTGTACGAAGGTACAAAAAAATAAAATAATAATAATGGCATATATTATTGTGATTCTAAGAAAGTGTAGTATGGGAAATTTATATATATATATATAGATATAGATATATATAAGGAAAACGACCGGGTGCCGGCTGTTTTTTGAGCGTCCCGGCCTGGGCGGGGACTTCAATATTTATTTCGTTTGTTATTCATAAATTTTTAGTAACAAATTTCTGAAAAATAGTGAGAACGTTTTTTATAGAAATGAATTTTCGGAATATTTTTTTTTTTTTGGAGTCATGACTTTTTTGGAAATTATTATCTAAAAAACGTCGTCACTTCAGAATGTCGAAGGAACGAAAATATATACCAAGTCCCGGCCCGGTTTGGCTCGGCCCGGCTTGAAAAAATTAAGTCCCGGCCGGGTCCCGGCGAAAAAAGGTGTCCGGTCGTTTCTGATATATATATATGTATAGTTATTCTTATTATAATAATCAATGAAGTTTTTTTCGATTAAAAGGAGAATTATTTAAGTGTCTTCCATGTCATGAGAGAGACATCATAGGGAATGATACAATAAAATATAAGATGAATAAGGACAAGAAATGGGATAGTTTTAAAACTATATGGTTCAAGGAAAAGAAGATAGAATAATATAAAGAGAAGTTGTCTGTCTGTTTGTCTTTCAGTTACAAGTAGGCGGCCACATGCCTGGATCAGCTCAAAATTTGCATGCATCATCATTGGGGAAGGACATGAGCTGCTTTGAAACCGCCTACCACTCTTGAAATCTTGAAAACCTTGCCCGGCAAGGACATTGCTAGTAGATAATAAAAAACAGTTTGCATTTTGCTGTAAAGTATAACTTTGGCATTTTTGATAAGTAAAAATGAGCAATTCACAGCAAAGATATTCCTGCTTAAAAATACTAAATGTCTCTTCTTCGTACGCTTACATATATCTTTATTCTACAAAAAGTAAAGATGTCTATTTAGACAGGGACATAGACAATATAATCTAGATATTAAGTCCATAATTACCTACACCAGTGTAAAATAAAGGAAACACTAAGGTGAAGCTGTTCACTGATCAGTATGATTGGACTAGGGGTTTAGTTATTCTCCAAGTAAATCGCTTGAGCTTATGGAAGTCTAATATAGAGGACTTTCAGAGCCTACATGTGAGTGTCAAAAGACACTCATCAAAATGGAGTCTCAAAGAAATAAATCTTCCTAAGAAAATAGATAACCTAAAACATAAGTACAGCTGACTAAAAAAGTATTTTGAAACATAAGACGTCGAATGATGTTATCGTAGACTTTACATCAAGGAATTATTTCTTAGTTCATTGTTTTCTTTTGGTAGATGCCTACTCAAAAATCAACACGTCGTATTATCGGATTCGGGAGCATGCACGTAACGGCCTTCGCATATCAACAGCGTTAGCTGTACAAGAAGCTTAGGGATTCGGATAATTCCATTAATGACTTGCACGAACCAAAATGGAGCTCAGGGAGGATCGTATTCATTGGCCTGAGATTCGATGATCCCGGCGTGGAAAATATGTATATTGAAGAAACTTAATATCGAGGTATAATTCATGAATGACATCTACGAATTGGGGATCAATGAAATTATAAAAAGATCTCTTCAGAGGATTAATCCTTCCATGAGGTGTTCCCTACTCGTCAAATTTGACATTGATTTCTTAGATTCCCTGGAAGCTCTGGTAACGAGAACAACAGTTGGAGGATGCCTAACTCTAAGAAAACGATTAATACTTTTTAAAGAAATGCAAAAAGTCCGGCTTCCACAAAGATTTGTTTAGCAAAGGTTACCTTGGAAACGAGGAGGAGTCAATAAAAACAATCACTGTCAGAAAACTTTTGATATTTTCTTCCCTGGGGATCTCCTAAGATGACAAATATTGATTATTATCAGAGTTTAAGGCATTCTGCTTCGTAAGGCGTTCTGTTCAATCAGTCCATTAAATGAAGACACGTTCCAATTGATTACACCGTGTAACAAAGTTTTAAAAGAAAAAAACATGTTTGCCTTTTTATTGCTAGTTCTTAAATAATTTGAATATTTGGAGAGTTACTGTGATTTGGAAAATGGGATTTAGATTATTTAGAAACTCCTAAAGAATTCCATTAAGGAA
Source organism: Caligus rogercresseyi (assembly GCA_013387185.1). Lineage (NCBI taxonomy): Eukaryota > Metazoa > Arthropoda > Copepoda > Siphonostomatoida > Caligidae > Caligus > Caligus rogercresseyi. The sequence continues at coordinate 18,445,878 of CP045902.1, forward strand.
CTTGCAAATAAAAAGGCAAACATGTTTTTTTTTCTTCGTAGCAAATCACAGTTATAGGTAACGCAACCTCATGATGTATTATTTATATAATTTGATCAATACTTGTTCAGACTAAATTTATATTTTCTTTACTTCATGCCAGATATCGAAATTATAAAAACTGTTCTGAAATGCATTGACACATACCAAAATATATTACATATTAATTATAGTCAATAGACTCGAAACAAAAAAATATAGTCGCTTAATAGAACACTAAAAAAATGATCAATTTTTTGAAATATGAAGCCTATTTTTTCGAATAGTACGAAAGATATTGAAATTATAAAAACTGATTTGAAATGCATTGGCATACTAGAAAAATAAATACTACTGACATTTGTGGTTATTTGTACTTTGCACGAAGATAACTGGGCCTGAACCATTAGAAATGATGAAAATTGTAAATTTCACAAATATCCTTATCCTGGACACAAAAGCAAAACTAGAAATTATTAAATGTACTTTTCATGTTTTCTAGACATAGGCAAATAGGACATAACAGTTTCAACTCAAAGACAAACAAAAACCTTAATTTTGTTACATTGTGTTATCCATCATTTTTGTCGTTATGTTCATCAAATTTATAATTAACTATATACTTTGATACTATCATATATTTAGAATATATATCTATATACATATATAGATATATATATATATATATATATATAAAGTTATAAAGTTATGTATATTATATTTATCAACAAAGGCTCAAATCCTAACAACTATATCCAAATATTGTTTTGGTGAATAATAAAAGCGATAAAGGTTTTTTCTACTTTATTTTGTCTCCCATTGGAATATCATTTAAATCAATGTATATTGAAATGCAAAGTATGTCCATGTTGTTCAAGAGAGCTGACTTTTCTTTGCTGGTGTGACGTCACTAACCCCACCATTAAGCAGAAAGTATAACAATACAACATATTTTTTGATGACGGCAAAAATATATATGAACTTTTTCTATCCATGAATCTTTAAAATAAACATACCTTGTATTCAATATACTTTGATTTAATGAGGTAAATGCTATTGGACGAATAAAATAAAGAAATAGAAAGCTGAATTTTTTTATTAGACAACAAGAGAGGGATACCTTTTGGGGAGGAAAGAAGGACCTTGCTTGATTGATATTGAAGTGGTATTCAAAGAAAATACGTGGAGAAAAAACATTTTTCCAATGCATTTTGGGAACTTAAAATAGACACGTCAATTCACGTTATTTAATTTAAAAAGGCCAATGAGCTCGATATTGACTACAACCTATGCCAAAAAAAAGAAGAGGTCCACCATACAGAAGTAAATATTTTATAGAGGGATAAGAAAATACTGAAATAACTGGGCATATATTTTGATATGGAATATTTTTAAAGTTACAAAACCATGATTGAATACTGTCAATTTATGCATAAAAATAATATACTCGGTTTCTGTCAGTATGACCTTGTAAAATAATTCAGGGAACGTATATGTGATACACTTAGTGATATTATGTACTTCAGTACCGTCTAAGTTAATTTTCATGTGTTTAGTTGACCATCATGCTTCAAGGGAATGCTTAATTTCTTTCGAAGCCACAGTCCATGAGTCAAGCGAAATGGAGGGTATCTTCAGGTCCAGATATTTCTTTGCATATTCAACATCGCTCAGAATTTTTTGATAGTTCTTTCAAGCACACCAATAGCAATGTTTTTATCTTAGTTATTCTTATTATTATATCTATCACAAAATATGCATAATATCACTGCGGTGAGGAGTTACTATGTTTAGTTAATATCAATATTAGGAGATCTTGGAATATTCGAATCCAAAGATTTGAAAGTAAAATATACCCAAGAAGAACCTACTAAGTGTTCTTATGGATAACTTTCTTATCTCACCTCAGAAGCAACGAACAAAGTGATGCCTCGCATCAAATAATACCAACTATCCACTCTCCTTTCCTTTAACCAATCATGTTAGATAAAAAAATACTCTTGGTGACCTTAGACATCGCTGTTGTTCCTGTATTCCAAAAAACAAATTGTTTGTAGGGACCCATAAAAGTAGACTTCATTCTAAGCAGAATACTTGCTCTTAAAGTGATGTAATTTTAATATTTCCGAGAATTGAATTTTTACAGTATAATGAAATGGGATCGTATTTTATGTACTTGAACTACAACCAATTGCAGTTGCTATGCATATTATTTACCAGAGATTTCCATTTTAGGACATCAATAAAAAATCACTTGTTTTTGCCATAAAGTATAAGAGCTAGAAGGAATATTTGATTGCTCTTTTAATAACTTATACACACTTTTTTCAAGATATTTAAAACAGGGAATGTGTTAAAATTGGAAAGAAAAGAAAATATTTGATTTTTTCTACACAGACAGGATTATAATATTATATCTACGATTCTGTAATTGCAAATAAATACCAAAAACAAAGACAAATTACAAAAGTTAAGACAACTATGCTATTGGTGGATTGTCTATATCAAAAGGGCGAGATAGCAGCTCGAATAAGATATAACCAGTTGATATAAATATAAATATATAATATATATATATTACTGGGTATATCAAAAAATTCTACACATAATAAAAACGTTATATAATCGAGATTGTGTGAACCAGTTTTCAAGAAGATGGACCGCCATCATCTTAGGAGTGAGCAGGGGGCTCTTCGTCAACCCCATGGATTCCCCCCTCTGCTCAAGGTCCTTGCCGGTTTTGACATCGTAGACAGTGGGATGTGAAGGCGATCTCCGCCGGGTTGATCACCCCTGCAATCTTGTTCGATTGTTATGCTGCTCGCTTATCTTATGAGTGAGTAAGAAGATATAAAAAATAAAAATGATCAACTGTATCTCTACTTTCAGCTTGCGTTAAATTTTTTGAAATTGGTTCACGCAATCTCGATAAATAACGTTTTTTGTTAGTGTAAGAATTTTTTGACATGCCTGGTATACTCGTATATTATATATAATATATATATATATATATATATATATAAAAGATTAAAACCAAGTAGATGGGAGTGTTCCACAACTTTTGTATTACAAAAGGAACCATCAATTCAAGGGTCGCATATAAAGTCGCGGTAGATAATTAATTTATATACTTAAGAAAATACCACCATTGTTTCCAAAAATGCCAAAATTTGTTATAGTACATATTGTCCAGACATTGAAAGTCGAGAACGATTTCACTTCAATATCGAACTCAGGTATATTATAGATTTTTCCTTTGATTAAAAAAAAAATGTTTGATACATCCAAACAATTTCATTTTTTCTTTATTCTTATAAAAGCGATAAATTTCATGGCTTTTTCTCAGGTACTTCTGTTCTTATTTTTCCCCCTTTTTAAATTAATGTTTTCATGACTTTTCAACTCTTTTCATTATGTAATTTTTTTTAAAGTCTCGTGTTCAACTTTTTATCGAAAATTGGTTCATTATTATAATATAAGAAGAAGAAAAAAACCATCGTTTCAAACAAAATAAAAGCTTAGGATAATAGAGGCCGAATTAATATTTTTTTTTACAATTATTAATTATTTTTTCATTAGCACCAAAATGCAAATGAATACAATTTTTTTTGCATACAAATAAAGCTTGCATAACAAAAATCAAGATCTTATTCGTGGGAGTGGGCTGGAGACTTAGTTCGTTATGTGCCATCAATGACAGCAGAACACTTGAATGCTTTAAAGAGGATTTTAAAAAGTCATCGTTGCTTGTTACGGACAAAATAATTTTGTGCATTTTATATAAAGTTATAATTTTTAGATAGTAATTTTGTTCTTTAATGTTCAATTATGTTTTAATCAAAAACACAACTGTATAAAATATTTTTTATTTATTTTATTGTTATCTGTTGTTGTATCGTATTTACTCGTTTTTTAGATAAGATAATCAAGAATTTATAACTTGAAAAAAATCAAGAAAGGATGTCTTAATTAAAGATTAAATGATTATAGGTGACAAGAAAAGAAAACTTCTGAAAAAGGATTAAAATATATATTTTTGAGAACTAAGGAAATTCCATTTTTTTAATCATTAATTTCTATATTTCACTTTTTCTATATGCATATAAAATACATTTTGAAAATATTAATAGGTTCGAATCAACTGGAATTATACAAACTTAAAACCTGTGTTGTCTTCTGATGTTATACAAATGGCATTAAATTAATCATAAGAAATACACGGCACGATAGACCGATAATAAGATAGAGAAACTGGTAAAAAAAGGTGTGATAAAATAATATTAAGATCCCAGTCTTGAGATGGAGGTTTTTCTTTTTATTTGTTGTCTTGGTCCCCATTTGGGCCCGTTTGTTTTGAAAGTTTCCTGTGGATAGAGCGCAGAATGTCTAGATTTCTTCGGACGAGGTCTTGGAAGGAAATTCCATCATTCAGTAAAAAAGATTGATATGAAACGGATGTTTTATTTTCTAAAATTGACAAACCTCTTCAGAGAAAAAAGAGATATATCTATATATATATTATATATTATATATCTATATATATATATATATATATATATATATATATATATATATATATATATATATATATATATATATATATATATAGATTATATATATATATATATATATATAATAATATATATCATAATAATACTAACTAACACTGTGCTGTCGTCGGATGAAGAGAAGAAAATGAAAAAATAACACAAGAAGTAACATACTCCAGTGTTTCTAAGGCTTACAAACTCCAGTCTGGGTTTTTTTAGTATTAACCCTTCATGGAAAAAATATCATCATTGACGGGAAAGACAAAGAGGGGAAATGTTTGAGAGGTTCACACAAAAGATGTCTCACTACGGATGTCTATTTCAAGCGCTTAAACTTAGAGGGAGAAGAGATTCTATGAATAATGATTGTAGATACGGGGCAGGATACATTATAATTGAATTTAAAAAGCCCTTGAATGTTGTTTCTCAGTTCGAGACTCTTGAGGGACCTGTCGAAATAGATATGGAGTAAATTTCAGCAACAGGGGCTTGAAAATGCAAGATTTTTTCAAAACCCCATTGAAGTTGAACTAAAAAATGCTTGCGAGGTAAACCTGGCAGCCCTAAAAGAAATAATGGAAGAATTTGGATAGGTGATTGGAGGGTTTGAAAGCGTACCCCATTCTGCTACGTCAAAGGGATGCGTGGACAAAACATTTGTAAAGTATTCAGCACCATCATGTACTGGGGTTAAATTTCGCATGAAACCTAATAAAAAACTCCCTATGGTTATTCCACTTGGAGGACGTAAAGTAGACTTATATCGACTTTACAACAAGTACAGCACTACAGGTGTCTCAAGTTCGGACATACAAAGATCAAATGCCAATCCTCTAGCAAAGTTAGCTATATTGATTTCGAAAATAATTTAGAGAAGGCGCTTCGTCTTCCAGTAAGGATCTCTGGTGAAAAAGAGAAGAAAAGCAACAGAGGAAATTGACCGTCAGGAAGAATAACAGGAAATAGAATCTGAGAAACAGCATAAGAACATTCCTTGGAAGTTCTTCATCCACCCAACCTAGCACAACTACCAATGAGACAATTAAACCTATTTCAATTCAGTGTGAAGGACCTTCAAAGGAAGAATCATCAACCTTCAAATACCTGGGGACTAGTATTAATGACAAACTGAGATGGAATGACCACATTAAATAGGTTACCTCTAAAGCCAAAATAAGCCTCTTCGCCTGGAAAAGATCTGTGGGAGTGGACTGGAGCTTGAGTCCTTTAAAACCAAATTAATCTACGAACCTTATGTTAGAATATGTGAGTTATTAGCGGTAGTCTTTGCATTTTGTCCTTTTGGATAGTCTCTCCGACCATCAACAGTTAGACACACAGCCGGGGATCTTCTAACAGCGGAAGTGTTGAACTGCAAGCAGGCCTGGATTGTAGCAATCGTGACATTACCATTTGGGGGTGAGAGGTCATAATGACACCACCGAAAATGAATATGTAGATGCTCTAGCAAAAGCAGGTGCCCATACAAGCATTGCAGTTTCCGTGCCCAACCAATTGGTCAAGCCAAGGGTGCTCTAAGAGAGGCATCTATGTCCATGTGAAGGCCGATTGGCTAAAGAGGGTTCCTGCTGACAGACAAAGTATTTCATTTGAGAGCTCTATCTTGGAAAGAAATGTACCATTATGGGAGGGCTTCTATGACCCGAAATGTCTGCATGGTTAATGGCCACATTAACCTAAATGGGCATCTTCACCGAATGGAAAGATTGAAAAATCAACGTCTCGTCTTTGCGTGAAGGAAGATGAAACTCCAATTCATTTAATATACGATTACCCAGGGACACCAGATTGGAATAGACACACTTGCATTTGGAAACCCGAGA
>CP045902.1:18458533-18476579 GCA_013387185.1 Caligus rogercresseyi
AGAGTCGGCTAGGCAAAAATTCCGGTTTGATATTTTGATTTTGTGAACTTAATTAACTTTTAATTGGTTGCTTCTATGGAACTGAATTATTTTGGCTTTAAGTATATATAAAAGATCTAAATTATTCATCATATGGCCTCCATTGGCCTTCACGGCTTCGAGGCGGGGCCGGAAGCGTTTGCAGGCATTTATAATGTGCTTCTCAGGGTAGTTGTCCCACTCCTTGATGATGGTGGCCTTCAGAGAGTCAAGATTGAGGTGAGGGGTCCGGTTGGTCTTGCTCTAAATTGCGCCCCACCAGAAAAATCCAGCGGATTTAGATCCGGGGATGACGGTGGCCAGAAGTTCTTCGGCCAGAAATGGGCCATATTGTCCTTGCAGAACTTTTGGTTCTTAGCCGCCATATGAGATGGTGCACCATCCTGCTGCCACACATAGTTTCCGGTGGGGTAGTTTTTTAACCATGGCAGAACAGTATACCTCAGGACTTTGTAGTAGGCCTCGGTGTCGATCTTCTCGTCCGGCCGAAAGAAGAATGGAGGCATCTTCTTTCCGTCGGACCTGAATACACCAAGGACCATCACTTGCTGGGGATTCTTGGTCCTGAAGACTCCTTGGACATCCTCACGTTGCTTAGCAAGCCATCGATCATTTCTGCGATTGTAAACTTGGTCCACCGTGAAGATCTTTTCTGAAAATTTTGATGAGACACGGCTTCTTTTTCAACCAATTTAGGATGATCTTGCACCTATCGAGCCTCTTCTCCATCGCTGCTGCTGTCAATAGCTGTCTGTGGGTCCGAACGAATGATTGCAAGCCCAAATCTTCCTTGGCAGCCAGCTGGATTGTGCGCCTGGACACGTTGAACTCTTTTGAGAGACGGTTTAGGCTGATGGTGGGGTCCGATTCAACTTTGGCCTTAACTTCATTGAGAAAGTGTCTGTCCGCTTTTTGTTATGGCCACCAGATCCAGGAGCTCTGTTGAAGCCTTTACCATCATTTTTGGCTTGCTGGATACGACGGACAGTACGGATATCAACGCCAACGATCCGGGCAATATCGACTTGATTTATTTGTGCGTCAAGCAAATCGTGAATCCGTTGTCTTTTCGCTTGCTGAACACTCATTTCTGGTCTGAGAGATATTTTTTATAGTTATAAATTGTAGCTATTGTTTCAAAAGCGTAGCTGATTTACTTGTTTTGAATTTTTACGTACGCTCTGCGCACAAGAAACAAACTTATCAACTGGACATTTTTGCCTAGCCACTCTGTATATATATATACTATAGAATATATCTATAAACATGGGTATATACACGACACAATAACTTATTTTAATTTGACTCGTTGCTCTTTTTATACGTTTCTATTCAGGGAAATTATAATAAGCAAAATAGTTTTTCATCAGATGATGTTAAATGAAGCAGCAATTATCGAAATATCATTTTTCATATTCAATGGTAAAGTGAATGAACCGTGACACTCCACAGACTGTCAACAATTTCCTCTTTATGCATATTTAAATAAAACACAACCCCTTTCAAATAAATGTTATTCTTAACATTAAGGCCAAATCTGATTTCTGAATGTTCAACAGCGCATAAATAAATGTGATTCCTGATTGTCATTTTTGATCGAATAACCATTAAATTCTCTGAGCAGGACTGTCAATCAGAAGCATTTCTTGAATGGATCTTTGAATATAGTTAGATATATCCATGATGGCTTCAAATGATATTATAGATCTTATATTCATTGCTAAGTTATATTTTCGTATTGTCTTATTTTTTATTGTATGAAGAAATTTTTTCCTCAGTCAAATCTATTTTTCATTATTTAGGGATGTATTCATAGACAAGTCCCTAGAGTCATTCCTTCTTCAAGATTATACTAGAAAATCGTCTGTTGTGGGTATCTCTTATCATTTTGGTTTAGATCTACGTTACATAAATATTATTTTATTTGGTAATGGAAACATTAACACTTCCATCGGTAATCACTACTTAGCACGAAGAAACCGGATTAAAAATTTAAATACTGTCAAGATATTAGTAAAAGTACGGATTTGAACTAAAATAAACTTTTATATTATTGCAAGCTTATAAATTAGGCTAAGTGAATTTGTTTTCTTCGTATTATAGTTTCAAATTTACTAAAGATGGGCTAATTTCGGATTCCTCATTTTATGACGTTAGAAATGTGTTGATCATCTGTTATCTGTCAATTATATAATTAATTGTATGAATAAATAGGTAAGAATGGATTTAATATTCAATATAATGTATTCTAATCCTTGTTCAGTTATAGAATGATTTAACCGATTCGAGACCTAGATAATCTAACTTTGAATGAGGAGTCTGTTTCCATTGAGGAAAATTGGCCTATGCATTATTCGGTGCTTGAACAAGGAATCGATCCGTCCTCTTAGTGGATATTTTCATTATATACGAACCATTATTTGAATAGACTACTATGTAGTCTACTGGGATCAATGTAAACAATACCTACGCCACAATATATGAGCTCATATATATATAACGTTGTTGTATTACAAAACGTCGACTTTACAAAACGTCGACCTTACAAAATGTCGACCTTACAAATGTCGACTTACAAACACGTCGACCTTACAAAACGTCAACCTTACAAAACGTCAACCTTACAAAACGTCGACCTTACAAATGTCGAACTTACAAAACGTCGAACATTCCTCGGTTCAGGGTCCTCCAGATAATCCCAAATAACTGTCTGATTTATGTTTCTTTTTTTTGTATTCTACATTGTGATATTTCTAACCCCACTGTCACTTTTTTGTTTGCCTTCAAGAGTCACTTCTATTATAGGAACAGACCTCATCGACTCTTGATCCGTTGTAATTGTATTCAAATCGTCAAAAAACACCAATATATTATTTATATAATCATATTTTCCTCCGCCGAAGGAGATATTGTTTTCACTGGCGTTGGTTGTTGTTGGTTTGGTTTTGTTTGTTTGTCAGCAGGATAACTCAAAAAGTGCGCAACTGATTCGGATGAAACTTTGTGGAGTTGTTGGAAATGCTAAAAGGAACAAGTGATTAAATTTTGGCATCTCTGAATGCTTCTTTATGATGCAAAATGAGCTAAATACTAATAAATATTTCAAGTTAGCCTACTCTGCCAATAGATGTCGCTTGTGATGTGCTCTCCTCTTTGATGACGTCAGTTTATTTTTCATACCATGTACCTCTAGAGTGTAAAAAATGATTAGAGATAGAAAATCGAGGGATATTTTGGGCGTGTGAAAGGGAGAATGTTTGAATGGTACAATTGAGTTCAAGCTCTTGTTTGGTGGGGATCGGGGGAGGTTTGCACTCTCTGAGTCCTCTAGTTATTCTTAAATTTCTATTACAAACATGGAGTAATCTTAAAAAGTCGAGATAAAAAAGTTTGGTTATTTTCAGTTTAACACTACGAAAATACACTATATCATAAATTAAAATTTATATTAATTATTATAATATATAATTATTAGCAATAAGATCAAGATATTCCAATGACTCCATATCATAATGAGAATTCATTATAGTTTTTGATTTTTATATTAACCCATTAGAGCCGAAAGTTTAAAATTATCCCACAGCTTTGAAACTTCTCGCACAAGTCCAATATGATGCAAAGACTTCAAATGCCAAAAATTATTTAATTACTGTATTACTTATTGAGAAATTAGCACGTAGAAAAATCTACGCTTCGGCACTAGGGACCAAAAAATTCAATAAAAAAGAAAAAAATGATGCATGTTATCTTAATTACAATACATTAAAAATGAATGAAATGAATGAGTTTTCTATTTTTTCTAAATTTAGAACAATGAAATAGATATAAAATATAATAGTTTTAAGATGTTTGATGAATATTTTCAAAACATTTAGAACTAGAGGCATATATACACTCAGAGAGTGCAAACCTCCGCCGTCACGGGGTCCTTATGAACCTTCCGAGGCGGATTTTTCACGACTGGGGCGGCGCAGAGGGACGGGGGAGGTTCCCCTCAACGAAATTCCGAGAGGAAGACGCTACCAGCACCCGATTTCACAGCACAGCGACATCTATTGGCAGAGTAGGCTAACTTGAAATATTTATTAGTATTTAGCCCCCTTTTTCTATCTTAATTCTGCACTCAGAGATGCCAAAATTTAATCACTTGTTCCTTTTGGTATTTACAACAACTCCATAAGTTTCATCGGAATCCGTTCCGTACTTTTTGAGTTATCCGGCTGACAAACAAACCAACAAACAACGCCAGTGAAAACAATACCTCCTTCGGCGGAGGTAATGAAGAACTACATCGTACTTCATATAAAAAATGATGCTCTTCACTGCAATGCTTACAAACTTTTGCAAGATTGGAGCTTTCCATGCAATGATTTTTACCATCAAAACGACAAGCTTTTAATGACTTTGAAGATTTTCTCCGTCTTCGAAATGGTGTTTGTCCGAAAGATTTGCAAAATTAGAGTGTCAACAGTTCAATAACTTCATATTGAGACATTTTGATCCTTTTTTTTTTAAATTTTTTTTTAAAATCCATTTTTCATAAATTGATGAGCATTATATGTACTGTTGTACTAATCATATAAGAAAATTAGCCCAACACCCTTTTTTGCCTTATTCTGAGTATTATGTGCTAATATCCCGTCCATCACGTCTATATACTTCATGTGAAGATTATAATTTTGAAAACATAAAGCTGAACATGTACAAAAAGATGTGTTGAGAGAACAATCCACCAAAAAATACTTTCGATTAATCCACATTAGAACCCAAGGGTCTTTTTTGGGTACTTAAATTCTTTAATTTCATCACTATTTTTTCGTCGTCTTATTTATCACTGCCTCCATCGGAAAGACGTTACTTTTGGTAGCCCCATATAACATTCCCACTTTCATCGATATTTCTAGAATACTCAATATTTCTTTCGTGGTGATTCTAGAAAAATGATTGATTTTAAAAACTTGGTAAAAATTAATAAAATTATTGAATTTGTAAACCAAATGAAAAGAAAAGTATAATTTTAGTTCAAAGTAACTTAGATTGAATGTAGACACAATTTTTCATAACATGATTTTTTCTGATGTAGTGCCGAAACGTAGATTTTTCGACGTATCATTTTGAAACAAAAATAAGAGACTCTAATTTTTTATTTGAGATTTAAGTAGTAATATTTTGAAAGATATGTATCTTTAAAATAATAAAGAAATAAAATTAAAATTACTTATGACATGAGACCACTATCAAACAGGTGAAGTATTGAGGTACTTGCAACCATCGCAAATCAATTGCTTATTTTCAACTGAAACAAATAACTTATGGGATCAACTATTTTTTCGTGGTTTCTAATACTCAACAAAGACATAAACACGCATTTTGCGTATAATTTATGCATTTAGATGTGCTGTAGAGCTTTTTACTGCCGCATAGAAAAATCTACGTTTCGGCACTAATGGGTTAAGGTCTTCATATTCCTTCTATCTAATCAAAGCCGCCTTGAATTTGCCGAATAGAATTTCTGTTTGAAACTTGTTCAAGTCGAATGGTGTAAATAAGTTTGTGCAAAGTTGGATTATTGTCTTTAAGTCGCATATGAAAAGCATTGTGCCATCCCTCTACATAATTGTTTTGTTCTTGGCAAATTGTTTTTCACCCTGCCAAAAACATTCCATAAATCGATGTCAAATATCGGTCGACGCCACCTTCCCTTTGTACTATTCGATCCATTTGTTTCAAAATATTGTAGAAAGTCAACGAGAATGTCATCCGTTTCTTCATCGATAGAGTTTAATAGGAGATGGAAAACATCGTTGACTTTATCAGGGGGAACAAAGGCAAGAGCTTGAAATTGTTTGATGGTAAATTGATTGCCATCGTTTTCTAACAATTGTGGAGTCCAATACTCTGAAGTTTTCTCCACAAACATTGCCCGAAATGAAAAAACATCCAAAAAATGTTGTCTCTGGAACACCCTTTCTGATAGCATTTATTGTTACTCTTTCAAAGTCGACCGTGATTGAGAGTGGATTTACTCCTTGATTTTTGATGTAGTTGAAGATGGTGGAATAGGTTTCTTTTTCGTTTTTTATTTGTCAAACATTTTGTAAGTCGACGTTTTGTAATACACCATAAACATGTATACCCCTTGTATCTCCAATGATCAACATAAAACTCTGAAGCCCTTTTTTACGAACATGATTTGTGGTAGAAAAGAGATAAATTTCATCCTAAAGACTACTTATAGTTTTTTCTCACTTTTTTGAATAGATTACTGCTATATAGCTATTAATTTCAATGAAATAAGCAACTCCTTACGCGCCATAAAATAATGACTGTTATTTTGTTTTATAATAAAAAAAAGAAATAACCCTAACCACAGAAGAATTTGTATATTTCATATTATATTTTGAGCTTTAGTTGCCATATTGTTATCTTAGTATTGGATAGCCCATGTTGACTATTGTAGATGCTACCATTCCCTCAATAGAAGAGAAAACAGAGTTGATTGTTCTTCAGAGCTGAATTCATTTATAAAGGCATAACCTCATTCTTGAAGTTTGAGCATCAGGGTTAAGAATATTCTTTAGAACACAAATTGACTCTTTCCCCGGCCTTCCTTAATATTCTTATCTCCTCCAAGATCACCCCATTTTGAATAATTAAAGCAAATACTAACATTCGGACATGCAATGATATTTTATGTTTGATCTTGAATATAAACGTAGAAAAAAAAATGTGCTTTATAATTTTTTCTAAATATATGCGTGAGTTTATGAGAAGACCTCCCTACCAAGGATCATATATTAAATTTACGGCCCTTGTGTCAGTAGAAATAACTCCAATTGAAAATTAAAATAGTGAGCATGCCAACTTCAAATTTTCATTTCCATCAGAATATTTGAAAGAATCATGACTTCCTTATTTGTACAAGAGTCCCTGGAGATATACAAAGTTTATGAATTTAAATATTGGTACAAACAGCCCTGGGCTTTAGCAAAGACTCTTTTATATTCTATACACTATCCTCCGACATACTTTTATTCTGTGGAGGTTGGTTTTATGGTTTAAGTGATACTATTATATTCACTTTTTGGTTTGTTGAATATTCATTATGCTAATAGGAGAATTTAAACAAGAATTTCATATAGGCACTATAGATATAAATTATCCTCATTGAACGAGTGAGAAAGTAGTAAAAAAAATATCTAGTTTACCGCACATACCTACTTTGTATAATATTTTTAAATTTAGTGTGTACTTATTTTCATGCCACAAAAATAACATCGTCTCACATTAATTTTTATTGCTACTTTTGAAACCTATTGGCCAGTTTCATGATGTAAACAAAAGCCTGCAGAAAGTATACTTTTTCAAATAATGTTATTATTAGGGTAAGACGATCTAAATATAAATTTTTTTGTATGCAAAAGAAACCTTTCATATTTATGATGCAGGACTAAATACTCTGGATGAGTATTATTTATTACTACAAAAACGTAGTTAACTAACTGTAAGGTCTTGACGAGACTACTTGATTATGTTTTTATACACAATCCAAATCACTAGGAGAGGGATTTGGATGATCCCGGTTGACTTATAAGTCTCAAGAAGTATCTTTATAAGCAGAGTTGAAGAAAAAATTGAATAAACCTAGCCACATGCTACATTTTTTAATACATGCAACAAAGTCAGCAATATTGAAGAAAACTAAGGAAATGCTTTATTTTATATATTTACTCACTAAACCTAAACACTAACAATCTTTGCAATGTTATTTTAGAATAATAATCCTTATGCTTCTTATTGTTATGATAATAATAAATAGTGTTAGTTCATAGCAACAAAATATAAATGTGAAGTCAAATCCTAGGAAGAATGTTTACTTTTCTGGGATCCTATGAATCCTACTCCGTTTATATTTAGGATCCTCTAAAGAAGAATTCGTGTTCCACCTTGAAGTTTCCGGAGCTTCAAGAGCTATGCCCTGAACTCGAGCTCGGGGAGAATCCGGATCAATTACGGGAAAGAAGAAGGCAAACCTGACTGGATGGATCCGGAACAGGCCCGGCGGGATGGGCGGGCCTGAGGGGGCCAGGCCCGCCCACCCACTGAGTGACGTGGGCCCGATTTTTTTATGAATGTGCCAAATGTGCCCCCCATAACATCTGTAGGGCCCTCCCAAAAGCCTGGGCTTGATCCGGAACTTTCTGTTTTACTGTGGAGTTCCAGCACATATAAGTTCGTAGAGGCCGAGGAGCCTCTAGTCATGGAAGAGTTCGAGGAAATCTTTAAGGCTGAGCCTATCGACGATTTCCTTACCCATCGGATGAGGGTTGGACACTACTAGTGTGGCAATACGATACATCACTCGATTATTGTTGGCTTCATTACAATGCCGCTCGACAGTCTTCTAATAGGGAAACTCAACCCTAGGGAAGTCATCAAGCTCGAGCGAACAATGGAGTCGGAGATGGTAGGGAAGGATTCAGCTCTCTTATCGAAGTAAAGAAGATCCAAGGCGTGGAGTCGCCCCAAGAAGTTCAAAGACCCAAAGGCATCCCCAAGACACGTGACCACAAGTGTTCTACATTTGAATGGAACCAAGGAGGATAAAAATGCCCAGATGCGGGGTGGAAGTGCAACTATAGAGGAGTGGTGGGTCTCTTCGCTTTCTATTGAGAGGAACCGAAGCCGACGACTGCAGCTGTTTCTTTCAGCCTCGTTGGTGATGAGGGCGACATAATTTTCATCGAATTCGTTGTTGATGGTTGTATAATTAAATTCATTATCGACCTCGAGTTGTATGAAGAAAACTAGACAATAGGGCAGTCTTCCCCCAACTTCTGGGGGTCTTAACTTCTCGACTCCTTTACATACGCCTTCATGATGAGACTGTCTGTTTCGGAACCTGATGGGATTTCTCCAAATTCAATATAAATTACTAGGAGGACAAAGCTACTCCCGAGGAAAAAAAGAGAGGCAAAAGTATAATGGAACCCTGAAGAAGTAATGAAATCACGATGTTTATTACAATATGAAGAGTTATTTATAGCACCATATAATTTAAATTGTTTACCATTTAATATCATATATATATATATATATCTTCTGACATGAATGGCTTATACGTAGACTGATGCAACATATTCAGTTTATACCCATATATGAATTTTAGATGAATTGTTCTCAGAGTTGTATCCATTGGTTTTTATTGTGTTATGATTTAATATATTTTTTTGCAAATAAATAGTAAAATCAAGTGAAGGTTGTATATTTCAAGAAACTCAATACTCCTTATTGACACGCATTCCGGTCCCTTTCTAATCGACACAACCTACCTTTACAAACATTTTCATTATGAGCCTGTCTGTTTTGGATCCTCATGGGATGAAGAAGTGCAGCTACAAATTTTAATACAGTGTAAAGGGTCATTTAAATTACTGTTTATTTAATAAAATACTTAAATAAAATTTTCTTCATAAATTATATTTTTTAATATCTTATATTTTATGTAAACGATTATAAATAAAACTAAATAAGTATTCCTTTCAAAGAAAAATTTGACAAACATGAATATTGGTTGAATTTATAACCGTACATGCCTTTTAGATGTATTGTTTTCAATTTATATTATTTTATTATTTGAGTAATATTTTTTTTCGCAAATCAATGAAAATAATAATCAGATAATTCAATTAAATGTTGCCTAGAGAAATTATCAGTTCTCCTTCTTGACTAACAAAAATTACATCAAACCAAGGATATATTAAGGGATGTTCATTTAGAATATACGGATCCGTAGATGAATCGAGGTATTGGATATTAGATGAGACATTAAGAAGTTGAAGGAATGAATTTGGCTTTCCTTTTTTGAGTTTAAACACCTACTACGAGAAAGAATCCAGTAAGTACTCGCATAGTATGTTTGTTTCATTATTTACATATACTATACAAAATAACACATTTTGATTTACTGATTAATGAGAATACTTTTATATCAATTATATAAAGATAAGACAAAAAATATAAAAGGAATATAAGAATAGATAAATTGATTCTTTGTTGACCCCCTCAATTTTGCGATCAAAGATTTTTTTAGGAAGACATTTATTATAAAAACATTGTGTTGTCATTTTTTATGACAGTAAGTGACTACTAAGTTCTACGCGCCAACTACTTTCAAATAACAATACATACTATAAATAAAATGGTTTATTTCTGGATTATTTTAGAAAATTTATTGGCATTTTTTAAAATAAATTACCGAAAAATATGCCTTGTATTGCCATGAATAAATAATTTCTTAAAAATGAAAAGGTAAAACTATTTGTGTAAATTGGTTAAAGTGATAGTTTGGGATGTGAACATTTATTAACATTTTTTATATGCCGCTTACTATTTCTGAACGCAGAGTTGTTTCCATTTTAATCCTTTAAGAGTTAATCATAGAAATCCTTAAATGAAATTATAGCTCAAAACTATTTGAATGTTACTTTTTTAAATTGTCGATTACATTTAATGGCTATTAAGTATATATATATATATATATATATATGATATATATATATATATATATATATATAAATTTTCTTTTTCGAGAGTCATAGTAGTAGTCACTTGAAAAATTAACTTTGCGTTCACTCTACGTTCGCAAAAAATAGCACCAAGATTTTTGAAAAATATATTCCTAAGTTTTTCTAAAATCTTATGTAACCTAAAACGTTTTGTTACATACAAACCTAAGATCGTCCAAAATGAGGAGGGAACAATTTTTTCTATCATTATTTATATCAAACCTATCCTGATCCAAAAAATCCTTTGATGGTCATGGAACGATATTATGAAATGGTTTTGCCATTCATTCAACGATGAATAAAATATCTTCAAGATGAGCCTCCGTTAATCTTCCTCTCTTGGAGAGTTACATCCTTTAGGACAGACGAGAAAGTCTTTCCACGTCGCATGTCACCATCGGAGCTTGGCCATCAAGAAGGTATTGGCATCATATTCTTCATTTCCTTTAGCACTATGCAAGGAACTTGCTGTTTCCATCATTGTCCTTATCCAGGATTCTTATCCCACCTCTTTCACTTGTTGGCAAAGGTTGCAGTGTGAGAGTGGTCTGGACCTCTTCTTCAATTTGAAGCTCTCGACCAGAGGAGCCTCTCTTGCAAGCCTTAATGCCTTCACAAGTATTGGGAAGTTGTCTTTGATGACTTCAAGCTGAGTAAGGATCTCTTCATCTTCAAAGATTTCTTTGGCTTCAATTATTGCAGCCCGTCGTTCTTCAATTCCTCCACGAATTTCTTGACATTAAGAAATTTCTTTCATAATAGAAGGCAGCTTCCAACCAAGTTCCTAAGACTAATCACCGTGTCGGGCGGCAGCGGAATTTTGAAGGAAGCTGCGAAGTGGCGCTTTCTAATTGATGACTTCACAAAATTTTCTTGACTTCCAGATGAGATGGTTTACTTTCGGAAATTGCGTCCTAGCGAGGTCAGCAACACGATTGAGAGCGTGAGCTATACAGGTAACGTGTATTAAATTAGGAAACTGCTGCCTCAGTCCACGACCAGCCTTGAGACAATAACTGGCTCCATCATGAGAAAAAGACGTAGCTTCTTATTGCAATTCACTTCCAAGGACTTTGCGTAAAGCCCTGATAACCGCTAACTGGAGACTCTGATATTGATGGTAGTAACATCGCTCAGACCAATCAAGAACGGACGTTCCAGGGTGACTCCATTCAAAGTTCCAGCCATGATTGCGGTCATGGCCCGTCCTTGCGAATCAGTCGTCTCGTCAGCTTGTACAAAATATCCTTCTCCTTCAATTGCTCTTTAATCTTGGAGCAAATTGTTTCACATTCCTCCTCCATACACTTTGTTAGCGTTGTCCGGCTTGGAAGTCTCTTGCCGCAATGCTTCTCGAAGAAGTTGATGAACTCAGGTTGTTCCACCTTGGCCAAAGGGATGTTGCAGGCGATCATCATTCTTGTCAGATCCATGGTAAAAGTAGGGCGTGTAACCGATGAAGTCTGTTCCTCCAACTCAATAGTCTGTGTTTTGTTGAAGAGATCAAGATGTTTCTGGTGTTTATTGGATCGGACATGATGGAAGAGGTTGCTCCTAATTTTAATATTGAAGGATTTGGAACACAGCCTACAGCATAGAGATTCTTTTTGTGAGTCGTAAACCCACACTCTGTTCCCGCCGAGCTCGTGGATGAGACGGATCGGATCTATAACTTTGGGCATCTCGAATATCTGAAAGTAATAAAAACGTTAGTGATATAGATTTTTTTTGATAACAAATTAATTTGAAGCTATGAAACAGTATGATGATATAAAATTACATAGTCTTTTGTTTTAAAGTTCTTTAAATGGAGAATCATCAATTAAAAGATTATTTTCCATTCAAACAAGATAAAAAATAAACCAGCCAATAATCAAAACTACATTAAGTGCAATTCCATGCAGGTCAATTTAATATTATTTAAGGGTCACTACATTAAATAAGGAAAGGTTCTGCAGACATATTTGCTCAACCAAATCGGCCCATTACACTTAAGGTATCATTCCCTCCTCCAGTCTCCAGGAATGCCTTTACATGGAACATTCAATCATTTGCGGAGGCCAGTGCCCTTCCAGGAGGAAGGACTTGACTCTGTCCCTGCCTGAGGAGGAATGACTTGGACTCTATTGCTACAACACGCTACATGAGACCACAAGGAGCAATCCTAAATTGATGACAGATTTCTTGAGGGCAGCCAAGAGCCTGGGGTCCCTCTTCTGGTCACTTTTGGGTTGTGCTGAGACCTGCTGGAATCTTCCTCCCTCGCTTCTTCGAAACAATGCTTGAGCTGGACTTGAGGAGCCTCAAGAGAATCTCTTGTTCAGCTCGAGACCCATGTGTCTTAGAAAATCTACCAAAGTTGCGCATAGATACCTCCCTCCTAGCAGATCTCATGTTCTTTGCCTTCACTCATTCTTTCTGCGTCCTGGGCCTCGGACATTGAATTAATCGAGAATGAGAATTAGTTAGCGAGTACTTACATCTATATGGGACGAAATAGAAGAGAAATGAAAAATCTCTGAAACGTCTCTGTGGATCCCAAACTGCACGTGTTAGATTTATATAGAATAAATTAAACAAATCTTCTTTTTTCCGTCCAGATTTTTATTTAGTTCATATAACTTTTTTTCTTCTTTCTCAAATGAAAACAAATCAGTGACAAGAAGATCATGGGTAGAAACTGTTTCGTTCTTCCTTTCTTGTTTGCATTTAATACTACATACTTCATAAAAAATAATAGCAAAATAATATAATCAGTTGGTGTACATGAAGAAAAGAACGGCCAAAAGCAACAATTATTTACAACTCGTTCAACAGCATCATTTGAAACCCATTGAAGCAAAAATAGATGGAGGTTTGGTGTTTCCAATTGAATGAAGCCTTTTTTCTAGCACTATTTTCATTTTGTTTTGGCCGGAAAGGATAAAAATTACACTGTTAGGGCTATATCAATGTTTTTGTCCATGTTTGCTTATAAGTCATGACCACACATCTCCCCTCCCATGACGTTTGCCCATACCTATTCAATTATAATCAAAACATAAACAATGATATAAATAAACATTAATACTAGTGAAAGAGCAAAGTCATCAAAATTAATGTTCGGCATTCTTCCGTATGAATCTTCGATTCCTCACGAGGTCTCCTCGATCCGTTCTAATGACGAACGACCTCCCGCTTCCTCGAACACTGGAGATCCTCCCTCTCGACTCCCATCGCTTGGATCTTGGGTCCTGGAGGACAACGTCATCACCCACGTTAAGTCTCGGTAATTTTTTACATTTTTTGTTATAATGAAGGTACTTAAGTCTTTGATTTTTTCCTTTTTGTAACGAGCTTCACTGAAGGTCTTTTCCGTTATTCGCTCGTATGCCGATGATGTTGCGGGAATGGATGTCCTTAGCCGTCTACCGAAGAGCCATTGGGCTGGGCTGAGTCCATTATCTCGAGGTATATTTCGCCACTCAAGAAGACTCTCCTTGAAGGTTTCCAACTCTCAGATTTGAGCAGGAGATGCTTCATTGACTTGACGTAGGATTCTGCGTGGCCGTTTGATTGAGAGTGATATGGTGATGTCAACTCATGGATGATATTATTATCCTCACAGAACTTCTTAAATTGGGATCGAAATTGAGGGCCCCCATCTGTACGAATAGTATCTGGAAACCCAAATTCCAGGCACCAATCGTAAATAACCGTTATGATCCCCTCCGTAGATGTACGTCGTAGAGGGAAACTGATGGCCATCCTGTGAATCGATCCACTACGACAATATAGTTTTTTTCCGGTGCACTGAAATAGATCAACTGAAATTGAAGAAAGTGGACGCGATGAATTTGTACTTTGGAGAGGTTCTTGTGGTTGCGAAGGTTTGTATTCAATACACTTTGAACAAGAATTCACAATGTTTAATATATCGTTATTCATTCCAGGCCAATAATACAGTGCCCTTGCCATTTCTCTTGCTCTTCGTATGCCTTGATGTGAGGAGTGCAGTTTTGTTAATATTGTTCGTCTGAAAGGAACAGGAACTATTATCCTATTAGCATTTAGAAGAAGGAGACCGGACAATTCATCAATGGATAAATTGCTCCATATTTTGGCATAAGCCTTTGAAGGATGACATACGGGTAAGTTTTTTAAACTAATATCATTCATTAGAGTAGATTTAAGAATTTGATAGTCACCGTCCTCTTTTATTATAGGCTGTAGAGCTGGATCTATGTGCGTTACAGAAAAATTAGCAACAGATATATCGCATTGTTCAGGGGGGTCAAAGACAGGGTTTCGGGAGAGAGCATCAGAGATAAGGTTGGTCTTGCCAGATGTCCATTTTATATCAAACGTGTAACCGGCCAATTTTTCCATGATTCTTTGAAGTCTTGCGTTATCTACAGCGTCTAAGTTTCTTCCATCGAAGATTCCTGTTAAAGGTTTGTGGTCGGTAATGACTGTAAAAGAAATGCCTATTAAATATATTTTACATTTTTTTACAGCCCATTGAATAGCCAATGCTTCAAGTTCACAGGTGGCATATCTGGACTCCGTTTCGTTAATGAATCGGGATCCACACTGGACTAGTTTTGAAGTACCATCAGGATGGGATTGAACTAAAGCAAAACCGAGTCCCTTCAATCTTGAGGCATCTGTGAGGAGTGTGGTGGATAACTTTGGATCAAAATGGGACAATACTGGTCCATCAGGAAGAGTGAGTATTTTTTTAACTTCTTTGAAAGCATTTTCGTGTTCATATGACCATACAAAATCGTTATTTTGCTTTAATAATTGACGTAGAGGCTCTGTAATGTGAGCTAGATCAGGAACAAAACTTCCTAATTGGTTTGTTAGTCCCATGAATGAACGAAGATCTGTTTTATTTGTTGGTGTTACGAATTTGCTTATTGCTTCTGTTTTGGTAGGGTCAGGGGCTATTCCATTTGAGCTCACAATGAACCCAGCAAATTTTACCGAAGTCCCGCTTTTTGCCTTAGGAAGGGATAGCGTAATATTATGGGTGAGACATCTTTCTAACACACAACGAAGACGTTGCGTCAATTGGTGTTCAGTTTCTGCAAATATTAAAATATCATCCACAATTTTAAAATTCCTGGAAGTCCATGTAAAGCCTCGTCAATTCGACGGCAAAATTCATCCCCTGAAGCATTTAGGCCCATTGGGGCACGGCAATAACGAAACCTCCCGAAAGGTGTTAGGAAAGTAGTCAAATAACTTGACTTTTCATCCAGCGGAATTTGCCAATATCCTTTTATAGCGTCCAAAGTTGCAAAAAACTTTGAACTTGGAGGTATCAGGGATGAAAGTTCATTTGGTGAAGGAAATGGGTGTTCAGGACGAGAAACAAACTTATTTAGCCCTGTATAATCTACAACGAGCCGAATTGACGAGCCATCAGCCTTGGGGACCACTAGTGAAGGGCTGACCCATTCAGTGGGTATATCTACAGGTTCTATAATTTTTGAACGAACCATATAATCTAATTCCTTTTTTAGTTTTTCACGATAAGCTAAAGGGACTGTTCGTGGAGTGGAAATATGGACTGGCTTGAATATAGTTTTTCTTTAAGATGTATTTTCATAGGTTGCCCTTGCATTGGGAGCAAATTGTCAGAGCTATTAAATACTTTTGGAAATTCTTTCGCCAGCTTTTGTACATTGCAGATGTCTGTAAATTGTACCCCACGTACCTTAGAGACGACTTGATGTTTTTGAAGTCGAGGAAAATCCTTAGAGATGATCTCAAGTCCAATCAAGGCATGCCAGGACACTAATAATTCGTCTTCAAGGTCTGGAGTGACATAGGCTAAAACAGACGTCTTCTTTTCCAAATTTTCTTCGAGGGAGATGATGAATTGGGTAGAACCATAGCAGGCAAGTCCAGTTTTATTAGCAGCTCGTATATTGACTAAGTCTGTCGTATTTATTTTGAGCCCGTAGCGGTCCACCAAGTCTTTCGAGATGAGGGACTCATGTGCTCCTGTGTCTGGAAGTGCGTTCATGTGAAATGCTCTTCCCTCATTTGGGTAAATCCTGAGTGACACCCGAGGAGTCGAATGGTTTGAAGACCATGTGTTATTCACGTAGATGCCTGATATATGTATTGAGCGGGAGTTAGAATATCTTTTTGAAGTCTGTGGGTTGGACTCTGGATTGTTAGTTTTGAGACGATGACAAATTGAATGAATATGCCCAATCCTTAGACAAATCGTACACGTATTATTTCTGAAAGGGCACGAGGGACGAATATGGTCACTTTCTCCACAGCTAAAGCATAGAGAAGACTGACTTTTATTTGATTTATGGACATCAGACTTAGTGAAATTGTGTCCCTTATTTTTCTTGTAGGTGGACAGTTTATTTACAGAGATGCTTTGCCCGTCAAGAGTATCCCGGACACATTCAGCTGATTCCCACGAAGTCGCAATCCTGACCAACTCCTCTCGGGTGGGTTCTTCTTTCCGGAAAACTCCTCACGAAGTTGCTTGTCTTCTATACCGGTAATTATTCTTAATGTATATAGATAATCCACATTAATATTTTCGAGCTCTGCTTCTTGTCCCTCTAATTGTAGGCGTAAATACCATTCAGAAAACGTTTCTCCAGGATTTTGGTTGCAATTGAAGAAATTATATCTCCTCTTGATCATCGGTGTTCTTCGAAGGAAAATATTTCTTATCTCTTCAATGCAACCGTCCTCACCGAAGATTGGAGTGTGATTGTGGACTTTTGTGGAAAGAAGTTTTGGAGTAACAAATCAAGGCATGTGTGTAAGTAACCGCGTTGTTCACTTATCTCTATAGTGTCCATATTGTTTGACTTATAGAAACAATCAAATCCTTGTTTCCAGGAACGAAATTCGGCCAGAGAAGACTCCATCAGGAGACGAGGAGGCTTTAAGGACTCATTCACTCGAAGAAGTCCTTTTGGAGGAACTGAGGAAACCCCCGGAGATTCAGAATCCAAGGAGCAGAAGGACAAATTCAATTCCATTACCTTTTTCCGAATTCCTCCAAAATCAAAGTTTCCTTCAATGACTCCTCCTCGGTCCACACGTCCACAAGACAGAATGCACCCTCCAATGCAGTGAATGATTCACGCATTTTTACTATGGAAGTATTATAAATATTCACTCTCACTTTTTGATAGTGTCTTTATTTCTCGAGCCCGAATTTGTTGACCAATGCATCGCGACTTTGATATTCCGTGTCACGGCGCTCTTTAATCCGCCATATTGGCGCACGGAATAATTCACTGACATATTAATAAAGAACCTACCGACTGCGCCATGTAAGGTCTTGACGAAGACTACTTTTTAATGTTTATATACACAAATACAAAGGACTTAGGAGAGGGGATTTGGATGATCCGGTTGACTTATAAGATCTCAAGAAGTTATCTTATAAGTCATTGACCACACAATAA